>APFE031354499.1:33405-54201 GCA_000404065.3 Pinus taeda | reverse complement strand
ATGCTTTTCCTTTTATATTTGAAATATTAATTGAATATTACATAAATAAAATTTTCTTTGCACATAAGCATTTCAACCATCATATCCACTTTTAAAAATTTTTACCCAAGGAATATTTATTATTTGGTATGTGGATAAATTTTTCAGGAGGTCTTTGCATGAGTAGATGTCTCTACTCGATCTCCACTCAGCTTCCCTTGTTGTGGCTGCTCCACAACCTCCGGAAGTTGTTGAACCAATTGTGGCGCATCCACAATCGTCTAAGACTTCTTCTGGCACTGCATGTTGAGAGGTAATATACCCTCCTTCTCAACCACCAAGTCTCCATTAGTTGCCATGCTGCTTAAGGCTTTGCATGCATCTTGAACCTCAAGAGCATACAAGTTCTTGACCCGTGAACCGATCTACTTCACCTGTCTAGTGATGATGTGTCTAAGAAAAACCTTTCCCTTACTGAAGACTACATCATAGCCTTTGTCTTCCAGCATTGCGATCGACACGAAGTTTCTCTTCAGTCCTGGTACATACTTGACATTGGTCAAGGTAAGGCGAGCTCCATTCTCCCTCTGAAAAATAACCATGCCTTCACCTTAGACACTATACTTTTCATCATTACCCATCGCTATGAGTATCTGGAGATATTTCTCCTCCGAAAGTATGGAACAAACTCTTATCGCTGGTCATGTGGAAAGAAGGTCCACTGTCAAGAAACCAACCACTTCCTACCATGGATGAAACCATGAATTCGAAGAGTGTGAAATCTAACTCGAACTCTGAAGCAAGTGCCTCAACTTCAGATCCTTCCCCAGATCCCTTCTTGGATTTTCTTTGTGTATAATTTGTAACAAAATGGCCGACCTCATGACAACGAAAGCATCGCACTTTTGATTTGTCAAACTTCTTCCCACCATGGGAAGAACTGGATTCGAAAAGAGAAACCTTCTCCTTACCCTTCTTCACCTTAGTCACTAAGGCACAGTTCTCTTCATCCTCCATGGATGGGGAACCATCTCTGGTGCTCCGTCTGATCTCCTCCTGCATCAAATCTGACCATAGTCATTCCCAGTCTAGCAGTTTCTTTCTTCCATTAATCGAGTCCTGGTAGCTATGCCAACTCTTAGGAAGGCCAAGAAGTGTTAGACTCACGATGTCACCATCAGATTTCACAAACCCTACACTTGCAAGCTCATCCCTACATGAGGTGAGCTTGTTCAGATACATAGAGATCGTGTCATCCTTTTCACACTTGATCTTTCGAAGTTTGCCCTTCAGTGCCAGCTTCCTCTGATCACTGTTGTTCTCATAAAGATCTTTCAATGTTTTCCACATCGAAAACGGAGTCTCCTTCCCATGGAGGCTCGAGACTATGTGATCTTGAACTCCCTCCAGGATGATTCTCCTAACTCTAGCCACACTCTTCTTCCATTCTGCCAGTTGAGTAGCATATGTCGGCTTCTGGACTTCTTAATCAATGAAGTCCTTTAAACCATTATCTTCTAATACTGCCTCCATACGATCCTTCTAGGCTATATAATTTGAACTTCCATCAAGGGCATATTCAAGTCTCAAACCACAGAACGCCATCGGTGAAATAGATGTGAGAAGAACTTAATTCAATATTCAGGAACCACAAACTTCTTCGTTCCTTTATACCATTCTTCCTTGATCACTTGTGCTCCGATACCATGTAGAATTATCTCTACAAATCTGCTAGCTCACTGATATCATCTAGAAATTTCACCTACAAATCAAATTGATATATGCAATGTACTAAAACATAATACTAGATCTACATCTACCATAAAATTTGCGGAAGCTAATCAACCATGAGAAACATCAAGAATGAACACATATAACTGATAAGAAGGAATCAATCACACATAGCATAAAAGAATTTATCCGGGAAAAGCACCAGCCTAAAACCCCATCTCTGTATTATCAATCAAGTGGAAATCATCAAGAAAATACAAAAATAATTAGCTCAAAAGCTATCTTTCTCTCTTTGTACTTTGATGATGTAGCTCATGGACTATCTAGGCCTGAATATATAGGCTCCACAAGTCCTCCAAGCCCCTATTGCCTTGTGCAGTTTTGATTAGGGTCCAATTACATAACATCTGTGAATTGGCCCAAATCATATCTGCTGTCACCTCAGGTCCAACTACACAGTACTAGAAAGAATAATATTCCTTCCTCATGCAAGGAATATTCACTGGGAATATCCTAGCAACTGATAGTACAATATCCCTCATCTGATCTCAAATGGGTCTTTGTCTGAACGGACATGTATCAGTTATCCATGAGTGAATACTCAGTTACCTGAAAATACTAGTTGTCATATGCATGCAAGCATCAACAAACTGAATCTCATTAATTTAACAACTTGTTAAATTAAGCTAACTCGACTTGACTAAGTTAAACTAAGTCAATTGATCCTCTCAATATACAACACATCCTTAATTCCTCAATCAGTGGAGCAAAACAAGGACACATTCTCCAATCAGTGGAGAAATTATTGCATGTTCTCACAAAGACTTCAAGTTTGATTTTCCTTAAATAATTAACTGAAACTGATTTAATTAATTAATATTCAAACTGCTGGTAAGACCAAATTCAAATTTTACTTCCTATTTTTAGTCCAGGGACTGACTAAAATAGGAATCCACACTGCACTGTTAAAAATAAAACTTCTACTTTTAGCACTTCCATTTTTCATTCTTTGTTGCCCAATCCATCACTACTGCCCAAACTGTTATTTTTACTAGTGCAATTTTTAGCACTTCTATTATTAGCAATTTCTTGTTGCCAATTTTCAACATTAGACTGATCTACATGGTTGTTCATTCTATAACCTCATTTTTGCGAGAAACACCTGAAAAAGAGGAAAGGATCCAAAAGACTCCTCCAATGCTTACCCGAGTCAGCCATAAAAAATAATGTTGCATCATTATATGTACCAAAAATGGCAAAATAACATGATTCTAAAATATGTTGTTCACAATAAGGAAAAAGGTTGTTAACATGTAAAGTTTTTTTGGTCCGAAAGGAAAAGGGTCAAAACTGGGAAATAAAGTATAGGAAGCAGGTACAAAAAGTACACACAACACTTTCCATAGAAAAAATATTTATTGAGAGGAGTGTAAATCTTGAAGAAGATCCTTTACATGGAAATCTAAAGGAAACATCTCAACAACTTAACCATTTCTAGATGAAGGTATTCGAGATTATTATTCTTCATGCACTTCACATGAGAATTCCAAACCTAATCACAAGGTCATAGAAGATTCTGATTTACCACAACGTTTAACACATAAGTGGGAGCTCATGAGTGATATCTTACATGATCGTGTAAGGATATTTGAAGTGGAAAGAGTTCCACATGTACTTAGAGTTACAAAACCATGCATGACCACGCACTGGTATGCAATCTTATGAAGAGGCTAAAAAAAACCTCAATTGGGAAGAAACAAAGGAAGAACACAATTTTCTCATTTCCAACCACATATGGGATTTGATTCCATTTCTAGCAAGTCAAAAGTGTGTTAGTTATAAAATGATATAAGAACCAAAAATAGAAGCAAATTGATGGGAATCAAGATGTACTAAGAAACAAGGTGAATTTGTATTTTACAAATTTTACACTTTAATTAATCATTCTATCTAACTAAATTAACAAGTAGCAAGACAACAAGAAAAATGTACACTAATTTAACTTGGAAACCCTTCCCTTAGCGAAAAAACACAAATCTTGTCTTTATTATGATGTAAATAAAAAACAACAACTCTATTACATCAATTTTTGTGGCCACCTACTACCAACCCCTTAGATGCAATGATCACTTATATCACTTGCTATGATAACACTTGTACCAATTGTATGATACCCAATAGAAAACGCAATCATCACTTGTACCACTTGTATATAACCAATAGAAATATGGTGAGAAAGAACAGGATTGTTATCTAGATATTCTTCAAAACAAAATTAGGCTAGGTAAAACAATGACCATCTCAGCCAAAACAAAATACCTTTATTAATATGGAAGGGTGACATGGAATGGCCTCTATAATAATACAGAGTTCAGATTAAAATACCTTTATTAATATGGAAGGGTGATATGGAGTGGCCTCTATAATAATACAGAGTTCAGATTAAAATTGATTCCAATATAAATCTTTTCCAATGTTTATATCTCTATATATATCACTGTTATGAATAAGAAAGAACTTACTGGTATTAGAACCCAAACAGAAGTCCAAAAATTTCTTCATTTGAAAAATTCTACTGCTAATAATTGTTGAAATAATAATTCCAACTGCAGCATACTTTCCAGAAAACCGTCATGAGTTCCCCGCACCGCTTTTCACCGATTGGTGGTATTTTTCGAAGGGCAGCGATCACACCCAGTAGCGGACACATGGATGAGCAGCTTTGTAAAACAGTTTTTTCCCCAGAGCATAAAGAGCGGTAAGTAGGGCTGTGCGATATTGACCGAACACCGTCCGATTATTGTGGCCCATATCTACTGTTATGATAGCAACGGCATTATTTTTGTTATCAGGAGAACCTCCGATATTAACATTCAGCAATTCAAATCTCTGAATAGATATACTGGACAGTTTTTCAGTAAAACAATTAATGAAATTTACTGAGGTTCGTAGATTGTAGGTAAAAGTTTTAATTTTATTGTTTTTTATTATTCAAGGGAGTAGTTTCTTTTACGGCACAAGTAAAAACATATAGGTTATGTTCTGTTTTTTGCGTTGTATATGTAATGTGAAAACGCATCAGCGTGAATTTTTTGTTGTTCGTTGAATATGAAATATGTGAGATGCAGTAGCGCAAAGAAATGAATAATTTTTACACAGCACTGTAAATATATACAACAAATTTTTGTTTTGTAGTGAAATGTAATACGTAGCAACGCGTATGTGTGAAGTAAAAAAGAAAAATTACACACACATTAGTGTTAATTTTTCAAGCTGAGACAAAGTATTTTTCAGGAGAGACAGTGAAGGTTTTTGGAACTGCATCAGAAGCAGTCTCTGGTTGTAATCCCTCTGATAGAGGAAGAATCTTGTAACCACAGTTTTATTAGTGAATGCAAAGTTTTTTTTGTGTGTGGAAAACTCTGTTCTCCCAAACAATTTTAGCTTCGTTGTGTTAAAACACAACATTATTCTCTGTTCATTATTTGTTCTGGAATTATCAGAAATTCCCAACATGGTATCAGAGCTTGTCCAGGCTCTTTGAAGGTGTCAAAGAAGCTGAAGGAAGGATTTTTGTTGCAGCAGTAGCTTCTCCAGTAGAGTGAAGACTCAGTCAAGAAAAAAATCCAAGGTATTTCTCAAGTTAAGTTTCTTGTGTTACTATTGAGGACAGTCGGTGATTTTTAAATACATAGTCAAGTATTTTTAAGTATAGGTAAGAGTACAAGAATGGCTGGAGCCAGCACTAGCATAGGTATTTGTAACACCCAGATCCCATAATTTAATGGAAAAAACTATGACTATTGGGCAATAACTATGAGAGCTTTGTTTGCTTCCGAAGACTTATGGGAATTTGTTGAGGATGGTTTTGAAGAACCAGAAGATGAAGATGAGTTTAATAATTTGACTCAGGTAGAGAAAGAACTGTTGAAGAGCAATAAGAAGAAGGATTCTAAAGCCCTCTACTTTTTGTATCAAGCAGTGCATGAGAGTGTGTTTCCAAGGATAGCAGCAGCCAAGACATCCAAAGAAGCATGGAAAACACTCAAGATAGCCTATAAAGACATGGAGAAAGTGAAGACAACAAAACTATAGTTGCTGAGGAGAGATTTTGAGAATCTCTGCATGAAGGAGTCAGATAATATTGACTCATTCTTCACACATGTGATTGGTCTGATCACACAAATATGGTCTCATGGAGAAATTCTTGAAGAAAGGAGGATTGTGGAGAAACTATTGAGGATCCTACCCTCAAGGTTCGATGTGATTGTCACCACCATAGAAGAGACAAAGGATCTCACAAAATTTTCAGTTGATGAAGTACATGCATCACTGATAACACATGAGTAGAGATTGAGTAGAAATGAAAACTCATCTCTAATGCATGCCTTTAAGACCCAAATGTCCTTTGGAAGAGGAAGAGGTCAAGGGAGAGGAAACAAGAGAGGAAGAGGTAGAAGCCAAAACAGGGGCGGAAGAAACAGTGCAGCAAATACTCAAGGAAGAGGCAGCAATCCAAATCAAAACCAAGGCCAAGGCAGCAGCAAATAATGTGAACAACATCATGCTCAATGACAAAGGTATGATAAATCCAATGTCCAGTGACACTATTTTAAAAAATATGGGCATTATGCAAATGAATGTAGGAAGAAGCAGCATGATATGAATAATAGAACTAGTGCAAATTTCACTAAAGAAAATATCAGCCAAGATAATTTGTTTTAGCCTGTAATATGGCTGAAGCAAAGAGTGAAGATGTATGGTTTTTAGACTCCGGTTGCAGTAACCATATGACAGGAAACATAGCCCTGTTTTCTAAGTTAGATTAGAGTGTGAAGTCACAAGTCACACTAAGGACTGATAGTAAAGTTTCTGTTGTGGGAAAATGATAAGTAAATGTCTTAACAAGGAGAGGTGAAAAGAAAACCATAGCATATGTTTATTATGTTCCTGGAATGAAATGTAACCTCTTGAGTATTTGACAGCTTGTTCAAAAAGGGTACAATGTTTTCTTTGTGAATGATGTATATACCATCATGGATAAAACACCCAGCAAATGATGTATTGTTGAAGTGAATATGACAAGGAACATGATGTTCCCTCTCAGAATGAAAGCAAATTTAAAAATGGAGAAGAAATAGCAGCAGTGACACAAGAGGCTTTCCAAAGCGAACCAAAAGATGAAATTTGGTTGTGGCACTTGAGATTTGGACATCTCAACTTTGGAGGTCTTATCTTGTTGAATAGAAAATGAATGGTAAGAGGATTACCATTGATAGAGAAACCAGACAGCCCTTGTGAAGGTTGTATCTTGGGGAAACAACACAGAGAAATTTTTCCATCAGGGAAAAGCATAAGGGCAAAAGCACCCTTAGAGATTCTCCACTGAGATTTATGTGGACCGATGCAAACTCCATCACTTGCGGGCAGCCACTATATACTAACATCCATTGATGATTTTACTAGAAAAACTTGGGCTTATTTCCTGAAGAACAAAAATGAAATGTTTGAAAGATTTTGCAATTTCAAAGCACTTGTAGAAAACCAAAGTGGGCTGCATATCCAAGTTTTAAGAACTGATAGAGGAGGTGAGTATATCTCCAAAGAATTTCTATGTTTTTGTAGATAAAATGGAATTCATAAACAGTTTACCACTAGGTACATTCTGTAGCAAAATGGAGTTGCCGAAAGGAAAAATAGGACAATCATGGATATGGCGAGGAGTATGTTAAAGGCAAAGCATTTGGCAAATGATTATTGGGCTGAAGCTGTAGATTGTGCAACATACATTTTGAATAGATGCCCTACAAAAGCAGTCATGAACAGAGTGCCGGAAGAAGCATGGAGTGGGACAAAGCAAGGAGTCACCCACATGAAAGTTTTTGGATGTGTGGCTTATGCACACATTCCAGATCAACTAAGGAAAAAGTTGGACAACAAAGGGGAGAAATGTATTTTCATTGGATACAGTGAGAAATCCAAAGCTTATAGGTTTTCAAACCCATCCACCAAGAAGCTTATTGTGAGTAGAGATGTTCAGTTCATTGAAGAGGAAGCTTGGGATGGAAGCATAGAGAAAACAGTGAATGTTAAAAACTCTTTGTCACATGATGAAGATGATGAGGAGAAAGCTAAAATACATTCCCAAACAACAAAACCAACACAAGGGCAGAAAGAGACACCCTTGAGGAGAAATGAGAGTGCTTCTCCAAGCACACCACAAGGAGGAAATTCAAGTGCTTCTTCAATCACTTGTACACCAAATGAAAGAGGTAATAAGTTTAGTAATTTAAGTGACATTTATGAACAAGAGGTAACAAATGAAGGTATGAACTCTTTGTTTGCTTTATATTGTCATGTTGATGACCCTGTTCATTTCAAAGAAGCAATTAAGGATAGGAAATGGATAGAACCCATGAATGGGAGAAAGGAATTGAAGTTCTTTGAAGTTATGTTTAAAGAGTATGGAGTTCGGTACATAACTCTTGCCAAGATGACCGAGATAGGCTTCACTGCCAACACCCTTGTCAATATGACAGAGGAAGAGATTGAAGATTTGATGAAGACCCTGGTAGAACTCTATCATATGGATCTTCTTATAGGGGAGAGATATGGAATTAAATTTGCCATAAGAGTAGAAAAGAAAAGGTTGCAGGATAGCTTGGAGATGCAAAGGTTGGAAATCTTGTCTCAGGCAGAGAGAAAGAAGATATTACATGATGATTAGAATACTTTTGCAGTTGCTATGGCATCCGAAGGAACATCTAAGGAATTGAGAGCAAGTCACCCACTCATTTTCCCAGAAAGCACAAGTGCAGATCATGCCCCAATGAATATAGCCAGGTGCAAAGACAGTACTCGTATTCTCCAGAACAGTAACCAGGCATAGTTTTGTGGCTCGGGATTGATTGGAGTGCTTGAGCACAGTAGTGAGAGCGATGAAAGGAAAGCTGATACGAATAAGCACAAAAGTTTTGAGTTTTTGAGGAAATGTCTGGGTATGACTGATAACCCAGTAGTTGAAATTAAAGGGGGGTGTTGAAATAATAATTCCAACTGCAACGCACTTTCCGGAAAACCGTCATGAGTTCCCCGCACCGCCTTTCACCGGTTGGTGGTATTTTTCAAAGGGCAGCGATCACACCCAGCAGCAGACACATGGATGAGTAGTTTTGCAAAACAATTTTTTCCCCTGAGCATAAATATCGGTAAGTAGCGTTGTGCGATATTGACCGACCACCGTCCGATTATTGTGGCCGAGATCTACGGTTATGATAGCGGAGGCATTATTTTTGTTATCGGGAGTACCTTCGATATTAAAATTCAGCAATTCAAATATCTGAATAGATATGCCGGATAGTTTTTTCAGCGAAACAATTAATGAAATTTACTGATCTCTCAACAGCTTTTTCAGTAAAGCAATTAATGAAATTTACTGAGGTTCGTAGATTATAGGTAAAAGTTTTAATTTTATTGTTTTTTATCATTCACGGGCACAAGTAAAAACAGATAGGTTATGTTCTGTTTTTTGTGTTGTATATGTAATGTGAAAACGCAACAGCGTGAATGTTTTGTTGTTCGTTGAATATGAAATATGTGAGAGGCAGCAGCTCAAACGAATGGAGAATTTTTACACAACAGTGTAAAAGAGTTTTTTTTTTGTAATGAAATGTAATACAACGCGTATGTATGAAGTAAAAAAGAAAAATTACACACACAAAAGTGTTAATTTTTGAAGCTAAGAAGTATTTTTCATGAGAGACGGTGAAGAAAAAAATTACACACATAGTAGTGTTAATTTTTCAAGCTGAGAAGTATTTTTCAGGAGAGACAGTGAAGGTTTTTGGAACTACATCAGAAGTGGTTGCAATCCCTAGAGGAAGAATCTTGTAACCACAGTGTTTTTTTTTGTGAATAAAGACTAATTCTATTAAGAAAAGAAGAGTATAGTACAACCAAGCTTGCATGCAAGCGAAGCAGAAAAGAAAGGGAGCCGAAGGTGATAGGCTCCACCTTGCTCCATGGAGAGAATCCAGGAGAGGGCTATAGAGAGCACGGGAAAACAAAAAATTGGAACTGAGCAGAGAAATCTACCCTGACGGGGCAGTAACTATCACATGACATTTTTTTCCTTTTTTCTTGCTTACTTTGACCCATCCAGTGGAGTTTGGCTGAGCCATAACGAGTTGAAGACTATTCTGCTCTGACGGCAGAATATCCTTATCAGATTCTGAGGACAAAGACAAATGAGAACGCTTCTGAGAGATCTGAGAGACGGAGAGGTTTGCCGGATCGTCCAAAGGAGCTTCCAGCGGAATCTCAACATTCTACCCATCTGCTACAATTTCCTCCTCATCCGAACTGGAGGAATCTGAATCGTCCGAAGGGGGGGAGGCACATTGGGATTCCAACTTTTTGATTTGGGGTTGCGCTTCAGATTCTTCTTTTTGTCGAGGTACTGGGTACAGGAACTCTGGAGGTGCCCTGTTTGATGACAATGGTGGCAATGAAATGTTGTATTCTCGTAATCCAAGATTTGAGTCCAGTGGAAATCTCCATACTTGAGATTAATCTGATCCGGCAGTCCTTTGCTAATATCTATTTCTGCACAAAATCTACCATAGGTGTAGAGTCCATTTTCCTTCCGTGAAGAGTCTACAGCCAGGTAGCGTACTAAAGTGTCTGCAATGGCTAAGAAGACAGAGATATGCCATAGATGCGCCGGAAGATTCGGGAGCCTGACCCAAATGGGAACCTTGGTAATGACAGTTGTAGAAGGGTTGAAGTCCGGAAACCAAGGAGTGAGAAAAAGCCCAGCCGAGCCCCAGAACCAAGGGCCTCCCGTTAAGGCCTTATTGTAATCTTTATCTAAGTCAAAAGCCACAATGAAGAATCCTTTTGAACATAAGTATATCTGGCTTTTTTTAGTCCAATTGGTATGGATCCATTGGTATAGATCTGATGTGCGAGGCCATAGCCCATTAAATCTGCATATGAGTGCGGATTCTGCAAAACATTAATAGCGATCATCAATCCCAAGATGAGAGAGATCGATGAAAGGAATTTCCTCTGATTTTTCTACCAGAAAAGGCTTTGGAGCCTCAAATGGATGGCTTGCTGTCGAACAGGGCTGTGAATGGGCAGCGTCTTTGTGGACTGCATCTTTATAGGAGAAAGAAGGGGCAGAGGAGGTCTGCCTAAAGGAACCACCTCTCAAACGAAAGGTAGCCACAATAGACGCATCCCTCTGAATGTTGTAATAGGAAAGAGGAAAGGTATTCATGAGTTGCTTACCCTTGTATAGCAGTCTGAGGTAATAGGAGGGGATTCTTAGCCGGCGTTCAAGATTTTGCAAGAGGTCCTGCACAAGATCCGTTGCGCGTGCCCATTGCATTGTTGTCTTGCCCGAGAGGTTGACTTGGATTTGAAAAGCCTGTGATTCTTCAAGCAGATCTGGTTTAGATCTGGCCCCTGCTACCCGGCTCACATAGGTCCATGATTCCTTAGAACCATGATGAGGAAAGGGAGGGGTTTTCTCCTGAAATGCATTCCCAACTGTAGGCCTAACAGCACACGCGCCGCCACAGCTAGCAACAGCAAGCACGCCGCCACAGCAAATATTCTCGGGTGCTACAGCTTGGGCCGCTGCCTCAAGAAAGGGCTTCGGCCATACTTGTCCATTGCGATCATTTCTGGCCACCGCCAGCACTCCTGTATACTCTGAGTGCGCATGAATGCAAAATTTGTTTTGCGTGTGGAAAACTCTATTCTCCCAAACAATTTTAGCTTCCCTGTGTTAAAACAGAGCATTATTCTCTGTTCATTATTTGTTCTAGAATTAAGAAATTCCCAACAATAATCTCAAATGGAACAATTGATGACGCCAATATGTTTACTCGACGTACCAAGTATGATTTCCATTCATGCTTGATACTCCAGTAGGATTTCCATTCAAAACTTTTACTTGAGAAGCAGGAGCACCATCCGCTTTTGCCTGCCCATAAGATCCCTTTTCCACATCGCTCATTTGATCAACGCCCTCTACCTTTGCCTCCTTTTCTGGAGGAGGAGACGATGTAGCACTGTCGTTGTTCGTATTCTTCCAGTCTTTGTAAATAACATACAGAATCAACTGCAATGCTCCGAGGGCACTTCCAGACCCATTTGGTACCTGTGGATCCATAAAACCATTGAAAAATTTAACAGCTCCATCTCATAAATACAGCGCTAACATAGAGTTACAATTGAATAGATTTATCTAAATTCGGGTTTTATAAGGATTTTAGGTTGCAACGGTAAAGATTGCAGGTAAAGGCATATAATAGAGTACTGAGCGTGTAATGCTTAAAAATATTTACTTCATTCTTTGTTACTTGTAGATTTTAAAGGATAATACACTGAATTAAAAATATTATATCTACAGTTTTGATTTCGATCATGCTATGCAGTCATGTTTAATGATGTTCTCAGACAAGTACTTTGAATACTTCCCTATTTTATTTTGTTATACAATTTTTACTTTTGTAAAAGATCTTTATGATGAAGGTTATTCAATCATGAAACAGAAAATTGTTTATCTAAGATACCCAAAAGGTGAATGTTTATAATTGTCGTGCAAATATATTTATCATTGTATTGTTAAACCTACATAAACTTTTCCAAGAGGCCGAATATGAACCAGGAGGTGCCGCATAGGAAGACAAAGAGAGACAGGAAGAACGGCATATACTTTACGCTCTCGTCTTAATCACCA
This sequence comes from Pinus taeda, assembly GCA_000404065.3. Taxonomy (NCBI): domain Eukaryota; kingdom Viridiplantae; phylum Streptophyta; class Pinopsida; order Pinales; family Pinaceae; genus Pinus; species Pinus taeda. Next base: position 41,738 of record APFE031354499.1, on the reverse strand, counting down.
ACCTCTGCACACCATCGAAATCGCGCTTCGGGTCACTTCACGTATGATACTAAGGGATAAATGTAAATTGTTGAGAAAAACCGCATTCTCTTGACCCGTACATGCAGATGGAGAAGATGGCGCAAACGAAGCCACAAAATAACCTCCTAACTTCTCCGTGCATTGCCAAGAGCGATACCACGACGACCATTGCAAAAAAACTGAGAACAGCTACCAGAAGGCCAAATATCTTCCCCTGTTTCATCCACCGTCATTCAAATTGGGATCACCCTGCTCAGAAATAAATTTATTAATCAATACTATACTTACCCTGTATTTCTTGTCGCGAATATAGCAGATGAACACAACTGCGTAGACCGTTCCCCAGTTCCGTTGACCGTGCTCATAAGAAGGTTATTGGGTGATACAAACGGCATGCCCTACCATGCAGAAAGCAAGAAATTCAAAAGCGTGGAAACATAGGGAAATTCAGAAGCGTGGAAACATACGGAAATCCAGAGAACTGTTCTGTCGATTTGTTTCTAATAATCTTCCAGAACGTAAGTCTGCAAAGTACGCAAACTAGAAACAATTATGAATTATATATGCATCAATATGTTTCCTCGATAAATATTTTAAACAGACATTAATTAAGGTCAGCTTGCTTTGCTTTCGGATGCATCTGTGGTTTATGTTAATGTAACTGAATATTCTCATAATTCAATGGTTTAATTTTAGTAAGGTTGTTTCGTTTTCAGATTCCTTCTGAGTCATGTTTTTATTTTTTAATTGAATTAGTTAGACTTTTGACAAAAGGGTTATAATATAAGTTAATATTTTATTACTATTTTGTAATATGAAAAATAGAATTTAATTGATTTCACTTTGTTTTCTTGTCTCATGTATGTGAATTGTGTTATCTTAATTAAATATTTTAATGATTTCATGGTTTAATTTAGGGGTTTTTCTATTGCGTTTTCAGATAGCTTTGTAAATAGAATTTAATTGATTTCACTTTGTTTTCTTGTCTGATGTATGTGAATTGTGTTATCTTAATTAAATATTTTAATGATTTCATGGTTTAATTTAGGGGTTTTTCTATTGCGTTTTCAGATAGCTTTGTGTTATAAATTTGTTTAGTTAAATTATATATGAATATTAGAAAATAGAAGTTAATTGATGTCACTTTGCTTTCTTGACTGATATCTGTGACTTGTGTTATCTTAATTAAATATTTTAATAATTTCATGTTTTAATTTAGTGTGTTTCTTTGTTAAGTGTTTTCTTTGTTTTGTTTTGAGATAGCTTTGTGTGTTAAATGTGTTTTGTTCAATTATATATTAATATTATAAGTTGACATAATTGGAATAATAAATATTTTTAATAATAAAATATATTAATTATACAAATTTAAAATTATTTTTAAAATATTTTTAAAATGTTGCATTTAAGAGTTGTGTTTATTTATATAAATTAAAAATATAAATATATGTGCTGAGTAGTATAGTATGAGTTAGTAGTGTAATTTTGTTTGTTTGAGTAAAGTTATGTATTTTTTTAAATAAAAAAAATGTGTTAATTCAATTGAATATAACATGTTCTATAATTAAAATATATATATATATAAGTTTTAATTAAAAACATTATTGATATTATGATGATGATGGTGGTTAATGTCCATTGATACCAAATTTTGGTCTATCAACCTAAAGAAACGAATTATTTAGTTGATTTAAGATTTTATTCCTATGCTCAAAAAGCCTAGAGAGAAACCTCCCCACCTCACTATAATTTTGACATATTAAAGGGCTAGGAAGGTGAGTATTGTAACAAAGATTATGAAACTGAGATCTGATGTGGTTGTAGGCGGGGCACTCTAAGAGGAAGTGATTTTCATCCTCGATGTTAATACCCACACTCTAAGAAGAAGTGATTTTCATCCTTGATGTTCATATTCTCACATAGATGAGAGATCCTTTCCATCCATGGTGTTTTAGGAACTTGGCCGTTTCACTATGGAGCTCATGAGAGTTCGTTCTAATCTTGGCTATATTAATTTTCTTCTTTGAGCTAGTTAAAACAAAGAGATACTTTTGATCTTCTATGGTGGGGTTGATGAGCTCCTTATAATATATTAATTTTCTTTTAGTTGCTAAATCTTTCTCACACTACATTTTTTCTTTGAATTTAGAAGTAACAATATTTTAACAATATTTTTAATGTTATTAATGTTTTGCAATGCAACATTATCATTGATCTCCCAATGGTCTGTGTCTTTATATTAACCTCGTTTGAGCCTTAAGTGGTTTTGGCTGGAATTTAAAGCTAGCTTAAGAATTCTATGATCTCCTATGTTATTGAGTTGGTGTGTAACTATATTCACATTAAACTTTTATCTTTACCTTAAAAAAAACATTTTAATTATATAAATATATAATTTTAGTATTATATATATATATATATATATATATATTATGCTTTTCCTTTATATTTTGAAATATTTGTTAAATATTACTTAAATAAAATTTTCTTTGCACATAAGCATTTCAACCATCATATCCACTTTTATAATTTATACCCAAGGAATATTTATTATTTGGTATCTGGATAAATTTTTCAGGAGGTCTTTGCACCAATAGATGTCTCTACTCGATCTCCACTCAGCTTCCCTTGTTGTTGCTGCTCCACAACCTCCGGAAGTTGTTGAACCAATTGTGGCGCATCCACAATCATCTAAGACTTCTTCTGGCACTGCATGTTGAGAGGTAATATACCCTCCCTCTTAACCACCAAGTCTCCATCAGTTGCCATGCTACTTAAGGTTTTGCATGCATCTTGAACCTTAAGAGCATACAGGTTCTCGACCCGTGAACCGATCTACTTCACCTGTCTAGTGATGATGTGTCTAAGAAAAACCTTTCCCTTACTGAAGACTACATCATAGCCTTTGTCTTCCAGCATTGTAATCGACACAAAGTTTCTCTTCAGTCTTGGTACATACTTGACATTGGTCAAGGTAAGGCGAGCTCCATTCTCCCTCTGAAAAATAACCATGCCTTCACCTGAGACACTATACCTTTCATCATTACCCATCGCTATGAGTATCTAGAGATATTTCTCCTCCGAAAGTATGGAACAAACTCTTATCGCCGGTCATGTGGAAAGAAGCTCCACTGTCAAGAAACCAACCACTTCCTACCATGGATGAAACCATGAATGTGAAGAGTGTGAAATCTAACTCGAACTCTTAAGCAAGTGCCTCAACTTCAGATCCTTCCTCGGATCCCTTCTTGGATTTTCTTTGTGGACAATTTGTAACAAAATGCCCGACCTCATGACAAAGAAAGCATCGCACTTTTGATTTGTCAAACTTCTTCCCACCATGGGAAGAACTGGATTCGAAAAGAGAAACCTTCTCCTTCCCCTTCTTCACCTTACTCACTAAGGCACAATTCTCTTCATCCTCCATGGATGGCGAACCATCTCTGGTGCTCTGTCTGATCTCCTCCTGCATCAATTCTGACCATAGTCATTCCCAATCTGGCAGTTTCTTTCTTCCATTAATCGAGTCCTGGTAGCTATGCCAACTCTTAGGAAGGCCAAGAAGTGCTAGACTCACGATGTCACCATCACATGTCACAAACCCTACACTTCAAAGCTCATCCCTACATGAGGTGAGCTTGTTCAGATACATAGAGATCATGTCATCCTTTTCAAACTTGATCTTTCGAAGTTTGTCCTTCAGTGCCAGCTTCCTTTGATCATTGTTGTTCTCATAAAGATCTTTCAATGTTTTCCACATCGAAAACAGAGTCTCCTTCCCATGGAGGCTCGAGACTATGTGATCTTAAACTCCCTCCAGGATGATTCTCCTAACGCTAGCCACACACTTCTTCCATTCTGCCAGTTGAGTAGCATCAGTCGGCTTCTGGACTTCTTAATCAATGAAGTCCTTTAAACCATTATCTTCTAATACTGCCTCCATGCGATCCTTCTAGGCTATATAATTTGAACTGCCATCAAGCACATATTCAAGTCTAAAACCACAGAACGCCATCGGTGAAATGGATGTGAGAAGAACTTAATTCAATATTCAGAAACCACAAACTTCTTCGTTCCTTTATACCATTCTTCCTTGATCACTTGTGCTCTGATACCATGTAGAATTATCTCTATAAATCCGCTAGCTCACTGATATCATCTAGAAATTTCACCTACAAATCAAATTGATATATGCAATGTACTAAAACATAATACTAGATCTACATATACCATAAACTTTGCGGAAGCTAATCAACCATGAGCAACATCAAGCATGAACACATATAACTGATAAGAAGGAATCAATTACACATAGCATAGAAGAATTTATCCGCGAAAAGCACCAGCCTAAAACCCCATCTCTGTATTATCAATCAAGTGGAAATCCTCAAGAAAATACAAAAATAATTAGCTCAAAAGCTATCTTTCTCTCTCTGTAGTTTGATGATGTAGCTCATGGACTATCTAGGCCTGAATATATAGGCTCCGCAAGTCCTCCAAGCCCCTATTGCCTTGCGCAGTTTTGATTAGGGTCCAATTACATAACATCTGTGAATTGGCCCAAATCATATCTGCTGACACCTCATGTCCAACTACACAGTACTAGAAAGAATAATATTCCTTCCTCATGCAAGGAATATTCACTGGGAATATCCTAGCAACTGATAGTATAATATCCCTCATTTGATCTCAAATGGGTCTTTGTCTGAACGGATATGTATTAGTTATCCATGAGTGAATATTGAGTTACCTGAAAATACGAGTTGTCATATGCATGCAAGCATCAACAAACTGAATCTCATTAATTTAACAACTTGTTAAATTAATCTAACTCGACTTGACTAAGTTAAACTAAGTCAACTGGTCCTCTCAATATTCAACACATCCTTAATTCCTCAATCAGTGGAGAAAAACAAGGACACATTCCCCAATCAGTGGAGAAATTATTGCATGTTCTCACAAAGCCTTGAAGTTTGATTTTCCTTAAATAATTAACTGAAACTGATTTAATTAATTAATATTCAAACTGTTGGTAAGACCAAATTCAAATTTTACTTCCTATTTCTAGTCCAGGGACTGACTAAAATAGGAATCCACACTGCACTGTTAAAAATAAAACTTCTACTTTTAGCACTTCCATTTTTCATTCTTTGTTGCCCAATCCATCACTAATGCCCAAACTGTTATTTTTAGTAGTGCTATTTTTAGCACTTCTATTATTAGCAATTTCTTGTTGCCAATTTTCAACATTAGACTGATCTACGTGGTTGTTCATTCCATAACCTCATTTTTGCGAGAAACACCTGAAAAGGAGGAAAGGATCCAAAAGACTCCTCCAATGCTTACCCGAGTCAACCATAAAAAATAATATTGCATCATTATATGTACCAAAAATGGCAAAATAACATGATGCTAAAATATGTTGTTCACAATAAGGAAAAAGGTTGTTAACATGTAAAGTTTTGTTGGTCCGAAGGGAAAAGGGTCAAAACTGGGAAATAAAGTATAGGAAGCAGGGACAAAAAGTACACGCAACACTTTCCATAGAAAAAATATTTATTGAGAGGAGTGTAAATCTTGAAGAAGATCCTCTACATGGAAATCTAAAGGAAACATCTCAACAACTCAACCATTTCTAGATGGAGGTATTCGAGATTATGATTCTTCATGCACTTCACATGAGAATTCCAAACCTAATCACAAGGTCATACAAGATTATGATTTACCACAACGTTTAACACATAAGTGGGAGCTCATGAGTGATATCTTAGATGATCGTGTAAGGATATTTGAAGTGGAAAGAGTTCCACATGTACTTAGAGTTACAAAACCATTCATGACCATGCACTTGTATGCAATCTTATGAAGACGCTAAATAAAACCTCAATTGGAAAGAAACAAAGGAAGAACACAATTTGCTCATTTCCAACCACATATGGGATTTTATTCCATTTCTAGCAAGTCAAAAGCGTGTTAGTTATAAAATGATATAATAACCAAAAATAGAAGCAAATTGATGGGAATCAAGATGTACTAAGAAGCAAGGTGAATTTGTATTTTACAAATTTTACACTTTAATTAATCATTCTATCTAACTAAATTAACAAGTAGCAAGACAACAAGAAAAATGTACACTAATTTAACTTGGAAACCCTTCCCTTAGCAAAAAAACACAAATCTTGTCTTTATTATGATGTAAATAAAAAACAACAACTCTATTACATCAATTTTTGTGGCCACCTACTACCAACCCCTTAGATGCAATAATCACTTATATCACTTGCTATGATAACACTTGTACCACTTGTATGATACCCAATAGAAAATGCAATCATCACTTGTACCACTTGTTTATAACCAATAGAAATATGGTGAGAAAGAACACGATTGTTATCTAGATATTCTTCAAAACAAAATTAGGCTAGGTAAAACAATGACCATCTCAGCCAAAACAAAATACCTTTATTAATATGGAAGGGTGATATGGAATGGCCTCTATAATAATACAGAGTTCAGATTAAAATACCTTTATTAATATGGAAGGGTGATATGGAGTGGCCTCTATAATAATACAGAGTTCAGATTAAAATTGATTCCAATATATATCTTTTCCAATGTTTATATCTCTATATATATCATTGTTGTGAATAAGAAAGAACTTACTCGTATTAGAACCCAAACAGAAGCCCAAACATTTCTTCATTTGAAAAATTCTATTGCTAACAATTGTTGAAATAATAATTCCAACTGCAGCGTACTTTCCAGAAAACTGTCATGAGTTCCCCGCACCGCTTTTCACCGGTTGGTGGTATTTTTCAAAGGGCAGCGATCACACCTAGTAGCGGACACGTGGATGGGCAGCTTTGCAAAACAGTTTTTTCCCCGGAGCATAAAGAGCAGTAAGTAGGCTGTGCGATATTGACCGACCACCGTCCGATTATTGTGGCCCAAATCTACGGTTATGATAGCAGCGGCATTATTTTTGTTATCGAGAGAACCTCTGATATTAACATTCAGCAATTCAAATCTCTGAATAGATATGCCGGACAGTTTTTTCAGTAAAACAATTAATGAAATTTACTGAGCTTCGTAGATTGTAGGTAAAAGTTTTAATTTTATTGTTTTTTATTATTCATGGGAGTAGTTTCTTTCACGACACAAGTAAAAACATATAGGTTATGTTCTGTTTTTTGCGTTGTATATGTATTGTGAAAACGCATCAGCGTGAATTTTTTGTTGTTCGTTGAATATGAAATATGTGAGATGCAGTAGCGAAAACAAATGAAGAATTTTTACACAACACTGTAATATATACAGCAAATTTTTGTTTTGTAGTGAAATGTAATACATAGCAACGCGTATGTGTGAAGTAAAAAAGAAAAATTACACACACATCAGTGTTAATTTTTCAAGCTGAGACAAAGTATTTTTCAGGAGAGACATTGAAGGTTTTTGGAACTGCATCAGAAGCACTCTCTGGTTGTAATCCCTCTGATAGAGGAAGAATCTTGTAACCACAGTTTTATTAATGAATGCAAAGTTTTTTTGTGTGTGGAAAACTCTGTTCTCCCAAACAATTTTAGCTTCCCTGTGTTAAAACACAACATTATTCTCTGTTCATTATTTGTTCTGGAATTATCAGAAATTCCCAACATGGTATCAGAGCTTGTCCAGGCTCTTTGAAGGTGTCAAAGAAGCTGAAGGAAGGATTTTTGTTGCAGCAGCAGCTTCTCCAGCAGAGTGAAGACTCAGTCAAGAAAAAAATCCAAGGTATTTCTCAAGTTAAGTTTCTTGTGTTACTATTGAGGACAGTCAGTGATTTTTAAATACACAGTCAATTATTTTGAAGTATAGTTAAGAGTGCAAGAATGGCTGGAGCCAGCACTAGCATGGGTATCTGTAACACCCAGCTCCCATAATTTAATGGAAAAAACTATGACTATTGGGCAATAACTATGAGAGCTTTGTTTGCTTTCGAAGACTTATGGGAATTTGTTGAGGATGGTTTTGAAGAACCAGAAGATGAAAATGAGTTTAATAATTTGACTCAGGTAGAGAAAGAACTGTTGAAGAGCTATAAGAAGAAGGATTCTAAAGCCCTCTACTTTTTGTATCAAGCAGTGCATGAGAGTGTGTTTCCAAGGATAGTAGCAACCAAGACATCCATGTAGGTTTTAACCCCGTACAGAAATTACCTGCATACGAATTCTAAATCACAGGAAAAATAAAAATGTGAGAGCATAACACATAAAATACATATACACATAGATTTCCCACTGGATCTCAAAACCGAGACTACCAGCTTGATTTTT
>APFE031354499.1:7144-22693 GCA_000404065.3 Pinus taeda | reverse complement strand
TTGTTATGTGTTCAATATTTGTAATTTGTGATTTTCGCATTGATTTTTAAGTTAATTATTATTTTTTGAAAAAAAGTTTGTTATTATTATTTTTTTTACATGAAATTCATAAAAAAAAAACTATTATTTGACCATTTTTAGTTAATATTTTTGTATAAAAATTGTGATTTTGACATGTTAATTCTATCAAAAAATTATCAAAACGTTTAGTTTTTTTGTTATATTTATGTTAAAAATGTTTATTTTTATGTCCATTGTTAAAAAATGTTGTTTTCTAGAAACAATTATTTCATGTGGATTGAAAAATTAATTAAGGATATATAAATATGTAGATTATCTAAAATTCAAACTATCGACTTTCTAATTTAAAAACGCAAAACAATAAAAACACCCCTAAAAAAAATTAAGATAGAGAACAAGAAAATATGAATAAGATGACGACTTCAAAAACTATCAAATTTAGAAAATAATTTTTCACATTTCACACACTTGAAAATTAAAAGTAAAAAAATAGGCCTTTTAAAAAAAAGGTGTGATGCAGAATACTCACTTTTTAAAATCAGCATGAAAATCACTACCATTCTAAAACTTGATTTCATCCTTAAACATGAAAAAAAATTAAAGTTCCAAAAACCATGTTCTAAAAAAAACGTGTATTCTGCATCACCACTTTTAAAAATCAGGTCATTTTTTTGCTATCTCTACGAAACGGGTAACAGTATGAGTTCCCGTTTCAAAGTTTACATTGTTTATGGATCCATTGGTATAGATCTGATGTGAGAGGCCATAGCCCATTAAATCTGCATATGAGTGCGGATTCTGCAAAACACTGATAGCGATCATCAATCCCAGGATGAGAGAGATCGATGGGAGGAATTTTCTCTGATTTGTCTACCAGAAAAGTCTTTGGAGCCTCAAATGGATGGCCTACTGTCGAAGAGGGTTGTGAATGGGCAACGTCTTTGTGGACTGCATCTTTATAGGAGAAAGAAGGGGCAGAGGAGGTCTGCCTAAAGGAACCACCTCTCAAACGAAAGGTAGCTACAATAGAGGCATCCCTTTGAATGTTGTAATAGGAAAGAGGAAGGGTATTCATGAGTTGCTTACCCTTGTATAGCAGTCTGAGGTAATAGGAGGGGATTCCTAGCCGGCGTTCAAGATTTTGCAAGAGGTCTTGCACAAGATCCGTTGCGCGTGCCCATTGCATTGTCGTCTTGCCCGAGAGGTTGACTTGGATTTGAAAAGCCTGTGATTCTTCAAGCAGATCTGGGCCAGATCCAGATCTGGCCCCTGCTGCCCGGCTCACACAGGTCCAGGATTCCTTAGAACCATGGCGAGGAAAGGCAGGGGTTTTCTCGTGAAATGCATTCCCAGCTTTAGGCCTAACAGCAAGTGCGCCGCCACAGCTAGCAATAGCAAGCGCGCCGCCACAGCAAGTATTGTCGGCTGCTACCGCTTGGGCCGTTGCCTCAAGAAGGGGCTTCGGCCATACTCGTCTATTGCAATCATTTCTTGCCACCGCTAGCCCTCCTGTATCTTCTGAGTGCGCATGAATGCAATTTTTTTTTTGCGTGTGGAAAACTATGTTCTCCCAAACAATTTTAGCTTCCCTGTGTTAAAACACAACATTATTCTCTGTTCATTATTTGTTCTAGAATTAAGAAATTCCCAACAATAATCTCAAATGGAACAATTGATGACGCTAATATGTTTACTCAACGTACCAAGTATGATTTCCATTCATGCTTGATACTCCAGTATGATTTCCATTCAAAACTTTTACTTGAGAAGCAGGAGCACCATCCGCTTTTGCCTGCCCATAAGATCCCTTTTCCACATCGCTCATTTGATCAACGCCCTCTACCTTTGCCTCCTTTTCTGGAGGAGGAGACGATGTAGCACTGTCGTTGTTCGTATTCTTCCAGTCTTTGTAAATAACATACAGAATCAACTGCAATGCTCCGAGGGCACTTCCAGACCCATTTGGTACATGTGGATCCATAAAACCATTGAAAAATTTAACAGCTCCATCTCATAAATACAGCGCTAACATAGAGTTACACTAGAATAGATTTATCTAAATTCGGGTTTTATAAGGATTTTAGGTTGCAACGGTAAAGATTGCAGGTAAAGGCATATAATAGAGTACTGAACATGTAATGCTTAAAAATATTTACTTCATTCTTTGTTACTTGTAGATTTTAAAGGATAATACACTGAATTAAAAATATTATATCTACAGTTTTGATTTCGATCATGCTATGCAGTCATGTTTAATGATGTTCTCAGAGAAGTACTTTGAATACATACCTATTTTATTTTGTTATACAATTTTTACTTTTGTAAAAGATCTTTATGCTGAAGGTTATTCAGTCATGAAACAGAAATATGTTTAAGATACCCAAAAGGTGAATGTTTATAATTGTCGTGCAAATATATTTATCATTGTATTGTTAAACCTACATAAACGAATGGATCGTTTCCCAAGAGGCCGAATATGAACCAGGAGGTGCCGCATAGGAAGACAAAGAGAGACAGGAAGAACGGCATATACTTTACGCTCTTCGTCTTAATCACCAACCTCTGCACACCATCGAAATCGCGCTTCGGGTCACTTCACGTATCATACTAAGGCATAAATGTAAATTGTTGAGAAAAACCGCATTCTCTTGACCGTTATGCTGACTTAAACAATGCTCACTCAAAATTGGTTTTGCTAAAGAGGAAGTAGAGAGATTTACCATTACTGACAGAGGAGACCCGTACATGCAGATGGAGAAGATGGCGCAAACGAAGCCGCAAAATAACCTCCTAACTTCTCCGTGCATTGCCAAGAGCGATACCAGGACGACCATTGCAAAAAAACTGAGAACAGCTACCAGAAGGCCAAATATCTTCCCCTGTTTCATCCACCGTCATTCAAATTGGGATCACCCTGCTCAGAAATAAATTTATTAATCAATACTATACTTACCCTGTATTTCTTGTGGCGAATATAGCAGATGAACACAACTGCGTAGAAGAATTCTATGACGGCCCCAGTTCCGTTGACCGTGCTCATAAGAAGGTTATTGGGTGATATAAACGGCATGCCATACCATGCAGAAAGCAAGCAATTCAAAAGCGTGGAAACATACGGAAATCCAGAGAACTGTTCTGTCGATTTGTTTCTAATAATCTTCCAGAACGTAATTCTGCAAAGTACCAATAGCATCATAAACTAGAAACAATTATGAATTATATATGCATCAATATGTTTCCTCATTAAATGGCTACATAAGTTGGGAAAACTCACAAATGAACTAAGAAGAGTATCAGGGCAGTGATGTTGCCTGTCATGAAAGAACAAATGAAACATTAAGAAACCGGAAACAAGCTTCTTGCAACCAAGAAGTTAAAGTGGATAAAGCGTGTATACGCACCGAAGATCCCGAAAAGGAAATGTATATTAAACATTTTACTATCTTCGGTCCGATCGGCGCTTGTATAAGTGTTCAGATTCCGTAATCACTTTGCTACAACAAACGATTAACGGAGTGGAAGCAGATCATCGATGGGCAGATGCTTCTGTCAAGCATGAACAACACCAGATTATTTATAGATCTTGGAATAGTAGGATATATGCAGTGTTAAAATATGAGTTCCTGAGGCATCATGATTCATGCAACATAAATCGTCCGCCGTCACTTGCCATCTCACCTATGATGCAATCACTTGCGATCGAAATTACCGACGTTGGCTGTTCATGGGTGAGGCGGCACTGGAATTTCACATTCACCGGGACGTAATTTTGATTCCATAAGCTCACGTCAAGTTTCACGTTAATACATATGTTGATTTTTTTCTTAACACATTTTTTATAACACTGTCTGCACCCTTCCTTTCAGATTCCTTGCGAGTCATGTTTTTATTTTTTAATTGAATTAGTTAGACTTTTGACAAATAATAAATATTTTAATTAATTATATAAATTATATAAATGTAAAGTTATTTTTAATATTTTTAATAAAAAGTTTGCATTTTAAGAGTTGGTGTTTTTATTTATATAAAATTTAATAAAATATAAAATATTAATGGTGCTGGAGGTGTTATACTCTGAGTTAGGATAGTGTAATTTCGTTTGTTTTGAGTAAAGTTTATATATATTTTTTTTAAATAAAATAAATTGTTAATTTAAATTTTGAATATTAACATGTTATATAATTAAAAACATATATATATATATATAGTTTTAATTAAAAAAACATTATTGATGTTATGATGATGATGGTGGTTCATGTCTATTGATCCAATGGTCTGTGTCTTTATATCAACCTCGTTTGAGCCTTAAGTGGTTTTGGCTGGAATTTAAAGCTAGCTTAAGAATTTTATGATCTCCTATGTTATTGAATTGGTGTGTAACTATATTCACATTAGACTTTTATCTTTACCTAGCATTTTATTATAAAATATCATAGTTTTTAAAGTATTATATATATATATATATATATAATATATGCCTTTTTCCTTTTATATCTTAATCTTGGCTATACTAATTTTCTTCTTTGGAAGCTAGTTAATAACAAAGAGATACTTTTGATTCTTCTAAGGGTGGGGTTGATGACCTCCTTATAATATATTAAATTTTCTGTTAGTTGCTAAATCTTTCTCACACCACATTTTTCTTTGAATTTAGAAGTAACAATGTTTTAACAATATTTTTAATGTTATTAATATTTTGCAATGCAACATTCTCATCGATCTCCCAATGGTTTGTGTCTTTGTATCAATCTCGTTTGAGCCTTAAGTGGTTTTGGCTGGAATTTAAAGCTAGCTTAAGAATTCTATGATCTCCTATGTTATTGAATTGGTGTGTAACTATATTCACATTAGAATTTTATCTTTACCTTAAAAAAAGCATTTTAATTATATAAATATATAATTTTTAAGTTATAATTATATATTATATATATATATATATATATATGATTTTCCCTTTTATATTTGAAATATTTATTAAATATTACTTAAATAAAATTTTCTTTGCATATAAGCATTTCAACCATCATATCCACTTTTATAATTTATACCCAAGGAATATTTATTATTTGGTATCTGGATAAATTTTTCAGGAGTTCTTTGCATCAGTAGATGTCTCTACTCGATCTCCACTCAGCTTCCCTTGTTGTGGCTGCTCCACAACCTCCGAAAGTTGTTGAACCAATTGTGGTGCATCCACAATCGTCTAAGACTTCTTCTGGCACTGCATGTCGAGAGGTAATATACCCTCCCTCTCAACCACCAAGTCTCCATTAGTTTCCATGCTTCTTAAGGCTTTGCATGCATCTTGAACCTCAAGAGCATGCAGGTTGTTGACCCGTGAACCGATCTACTTCACCTGTCTAGTGATGATGTGTCTAAGAAAAACCTTTCCTTTACTGAAGACTGCATCATAGCCTTTGTCTTCCAGCATCACGATCGACACGAAGTTTCTCTTCAGTCCTGGTACATACTTGACATTGGTCAAGGTAAGGCGAGCTCCATTCTCCCTCTAAAAAATAACCATTCCTTCACCTGAGACGTTATACTTTTCATCATTACCCATCGCTATGAGTATCTGGAGATATTTCTCCTCCGAAAGTATGGAACAGACTCTTATCGCCGGTCATGTGGAAAGAAGCTCCACTGTCAAGAAACCAACCACTTCCTACCATGGATGAAACCATGAATGTGAAGAGTGTGAAATCTAACTCGAACTCTGAAGCAAGTGCCTCAACTTCAGATCCTTCCCCGGATCCCTTCTTGGATTTTCTTTGTGGACAATTTGTAACAAAATTTCCCACCTCATGACAACGAAAGCATCGCACTTTTGATTTGTCAAACTTCTTCCCACCTTGGGAAGAACTGGATTCGAAAAGAGAAACCTTCTCCTTCCCCTTCTTCACCTTACTCACTAGGGCACAGTTCTCTTCATCCTCCATGGATGGCGAACCATCTCTGGTGCTCCATCTGATCTCCTCCTGCATCAAATCTGACCATAGTCATTCCTAATCTGGCAGTTTCTTTCTTCCATTAATCGAGTCCCGGTAGCTATGCCAACTCTTAGGAAGGCCAAGAAGTGCTAGACTCACGATGTCACCATCAGATGTCACAAACCCTACACTTGCAAGCTCATCCCTACATGAGGTGAGCTTGTTCAGATACATAGAGATCGTGTCATCCTTTTCGCACTTGATCTTTCGAAGTTTGTCCTTCAGTGCCAGCTTCCTCTGTTCATTGTTGTTCTCGTAAAGATCTTTCAATGTTTTCCACATCGAAAATGGAGTCTCCTTCCCATAGAGGCTCGAGACTATGTGATCTTGAACTCCCTCCAGGATGATTCTCCTAACTCTAGCCACACACTTCTTCCATTCTGCCAGTTGAGTAGCATCTGTCGGCTTCTGGACTTCTTAATCAATGAAGTCCTTTAAACCATTATCTTCTAATACTGCCTCCATGCGATCCTTCTAGGCTATATAATTTGAACTTCCATCAAGGGCATATTCAAGTCTCAAACCACAGAACGCCATCGGTGAAATAGATGTGAGAAGAACTTAATTCAATATTCAAAAACCACAAACTTCTTCGTTCCTTTATACCATTCTTCCTTGATCACTTGTGCTCCGATACCCTGTAGAATTATCTATACAAATCCGCTAGCTCACTGATATCATCTAGAAATTTCACCTACAAATCAAATTGATATATTCGATGTACTAAAACATAATACTAGATCTACATCTACCATAAACTTTCCGGAAGCTAATCAACCATGAGCAACATCAAGCATGAACACATATAACTGATAAGAAGGAATCAATCACACATAGCATAGAAGAATTTATCTGGGAAAAGCACCAGCCTAAAACCCCATCTCTGTATTATCAATCAAGTGGAAATCCTCAAGAAAATACAAAAATAATTAGCTCAAAAGCTATCTTTCTCTCTTTGTACTTTGATTATGTAGCTCATGGACTATCTAGGCCTGAATATATAGGCTCCACAAGTCCTCCAAGCCCCTATTGCCTTGCGCAGTTTTAATTAGGGTCCAATTACATAACATCTGTGAATTGGCCCAAATCATATATGCTGTCACCTCAGGTCCAACTACACAGTATTGGAAAGAATAATATTCCTTCCTCATGCAAGGAATATTCACTGGGAATATCCTAGCAACTGATAGTACATTATCCCTCATCTGATCTCAAATGGGTCTTTGTCTGAACGGACATGTATCAGTTATCCATGAGTGAATACTCAGTTACCTAAAAATACCAGTGGTCATATGCATGCAAGCATCAACAAACTGAATCTCATTAATTTAACAACTTGTTAAATTAATCTAACTTGACTTGACTAAGTTAAACTAAGTCAACTGATCCTCTCAATATATAACACATCCTTAATTCTTCAATTAGTGGAGCAAAACAAGGACACATTCCCCAATCAGTGGAGAAATTATTGCATGTTCTCACAAAGACTTCAAGTTTGATTTTCCTTAAATAATTAACTGGAACTGATTTAATTAATTAATATTCAAACTGCTAGTAAGACCAAATTCAAATTTTACTTCCTATTTCTAGTCCAGGGACTGACTAAAATAGCAATCCACACTGCACTGTTAAAAATAAAACTTCTACTTTTAGCACTTCCATTTTTCATTCTTTGTTGCCCAATCCATCACTAATGCCCAAACTATTATTTTTAGTAGTGCTATTTTTAGCACTTCTATTATTAGCAATTTCTTGTTGCCAATTTTCAACATTAGACTGATCTACATGGTTGTTAATTCCATAACCTCATTTTTGCGAGAAACACCTGAAAAAGAGGAAAGGATCCAAAAGACTCGTCCAATGCTTACCCGAGTCAGCCATAAAAAATAATATTGCATCACTATATGTACCAAAAATGGCAAAATAACATGATGCTAAAATATGTTGTTCACAATAAGGAAAATGGTTGTTAACATTTAAAGTTTTGTTGGTCCGAAGGGAAAAGGGTCAAAACTGCGAAATAAAGTATAGGAAGCAAGTACAAAAACTACACGCAACACTTTCCATAGAAAAAATATTTATTGAGAGGAGTGTAAATCTTGAAGAAGATCCTCTACATGGAAATCTAAAGGAAACATATCAACAACTCAACCATTTCTAGATGAAGGTATTCGAGATTATGATTCTTCATGCACTTCACATGAGAATTCCAAACCTAATCACAAGGTCATAGAAGATTCTAATTTACCACAACGTTTAACACATAAGTGGGAGCTCATGAGTGATATCTTAGATGATCGTGTAAGGATATTTGAAGTGGAAAGAGTTCCACATGTACTTAGAGTTACAAAACCATGCATGACCATGCACTGGTATGCAATCTTATGAAGAGGCTAAAAAAAACCTCAATTGGGAAGAAACAAAGGAAGAACACAATTTGCTCATTTCCAACCACATATGGTATTTGATTCCATTTCTAGCAAGTCAAAAGCGTGTTAGTTATAAAATGATATAAGAACCAAAAATAGAAGCAAATTGATGGGAATCAAGATGTACTAAGAAGCAAGGTGAGTTTGTATTTTACACATTTTACACTTTAATTAATCATTCTATCTAACTAAATTAACAACTAGCAAGAAAACAATAAAAATGTACACTAATTTAAATTGGAAACCCTTCCCTTAGCAAAAAAACACAAATCTTGTCTTTATTATGATGTAAATAAAAAACAACAACTCTATTACATCAATTTTTGTGGCCACCTACTACCAACCCCTTAGATGCAATGATCACTTATATCACTTGCTATGATAACACTTGTACCACTTGTATGATACCCAATAGAAAATGCAATCATCACTTGTACCACTTTTATATAACCAATAGAAATATAGTGAGAAAGAACACGATCGTTATCTAGATATTCTTCAAAACAAAATTAGGCTAGGTAAAAAAATGACCATCTCAGCCAAAACAAAATACCTTTATTAATATGGAAGGGTGATATGGAGTGGCCTCTATAATAATACAGAGTTCAAATTAAAATTGATTCCAATATAAATCTTTTCCAATGTTTATATCTCTATATATATCACTGTTATGAATAAGAAAGAACTTACTGGTATTAGAACCCAAACAGAAGTCCAAACATTTCTTCATTTGAAAATTTCTACTGCTAATAATTGTTGAAATAATAATTCCAACTGCAGCGTACTTTCCAGAAAACCGTCATGAGTTCCCCGCACCGCTTTTCACCGGTTGGTGGTATTTTTCAAAGGGCAGCGATCACACCCAGTAGCGGACACGTGGATGAGCAGCTTTGCAAAATAGTTTTTTCCCCAGAGCATAAAGAGCGGTAAGTAGGGTTGTGTAATATTGACCGACCACCGTCCGATTATTGTGGCCCAAATCTACGGTTATGATAGCAGGGCCATTATTTTTGTTATCGGGAGAACCTCCGATATTAACATTCAGCAATTCAAATCTCTGAATAGATATGCCGGACATTTTTTCAGTAAAACAATTAATGAAATTTACTGAGGTTCATAGATTGTAGGTAAAAGTTTTAATTTTATTGTTTTTTATTATTCACGGGAGTAGTTTCTTTTACGACACAAGTAAAAACATATAGGTTATGTTATGTTTTTTGCGTTGTATATGTAATGTGAAAACGCATCAGCGTGAATTTTTTGTTGTTCGTTGAATATGAAATATGTGAGATGCAGCAGCGCAAACAAATGAAGAATTTTTACACAGCACTGTAAATATATACAACAAATTTTTGTTTTGTAATGAAATGTAATACGTAGCAATGAGTATGTGTGAAGTAAAAAATAAAAATTACACACACATCAATGTTAATTTTTCAAGATGAGACAAAGTATTTTTCGGGAGAGAGAGTGAAGGTTTTTGGAACTGCATCAGAAGCAGTCTCTGGTTGTAATCCCTCTGATAGAGGAAGAATCTTATAACCACAGTTTTATTAGTGAATGCAAAGTTTTTTTTGTGTGTGGAAAACTCTGTTCTCCCAAACAATTTTAGCTTCCCTGTGTTAAAACACAACATTATTCTCTGTTCATTATTTGTTCTGGAATTATCAGAAATTCCCAACATGGTATCAGAGCTTGTCCAGGCTCTTTGAAGGTGTCAAAGAAGCTGAAGGAATGATTTTTGTTGCAGTAGCAGCTTCTCCAGCAGAGTGAAGACTAAGTCAAGAAAAAAATCCAAGGTATTTCTCAAGTTAAGTTTCTTGTGTTACTATGGAGGATAGTCGGTGATTTTTAAATATATAGTCAAGTATTTTGAAGTATAGTTAAGAGTGCAAGAATGGCTGGAGCCAGCACTAGCATGGGTATCTGTAACACCCAACTCCCATAATTTAATGGAAAAAACTATGACTATTGGGCAATAACTATGAGAGCTTTGTTTGCTTCCGAAGACTTATGGGAATTTGTTGAGGATGGTTTTGAAGAACCAGAAGGTGAAGATGAGTTTAATAATTTGACTGAGGTAGAGAAAGAATTGTTGAAGAGCTATAAGAAGAAGGATTCTAAAGCCCTCTACTTTTTGTATCAAGCAGTGCATGAGAGTGTGTTTCCAAGGATAGCAGCAGCCAAGACATCCAAAGAAGCATGGAAAACACTCAAGATAGCCTATCAAGACATGGAGAAAGTGAAGACAACAAAACTATAGTTGCTGAGGAGAGATTTTGAGAATCTCTACATGAAGGAGTCAGATAATATTGACTCATTCTTCACACATGTGATTGGTCTGGTCACACAAATAAGGTCTCATGGAGAAATTCTTGAAGAAAGGAGGATTGTGGAGAAACTATTGAGGATCCTACCCTTAAGGTTCGATGTGATTGTCACCACCATAGAAGAGACAAAGGATCTCACAAAATTTTCAGTTGATGAAGTACATGCATCACTGATAACACATGAGCAAAGATTGAATACAAATGAAAACTCATCTCTAATGCATGCCTTTAAGACCCAGATGTCCTTTGGAAGAGGAAGAGGTCAAGGGAGAGGAAACAAGAGAGAAAGAGGCAGAAGCCAAAACAGAGGTGGAAGAAACAGTGTAGCAAATACTCAAGGAAGAGGCATCAATCCAAATCAAAACCAAGGCCAAGGCAACAGCAAACAAAGTGAAAAACATCATGCTCAAGGACAAAGGTATGATAAATCCAATGTCTAGTGTCACTATTTTAAAAAATATGGGCATTATGCAAATGAATGTAGGAAGAAGCAGCATGATATGAATAATAGAACTAGTGCAGATTTCACTAGAGAAAATATCAACCAAGATAATTTGTTTTAGCCTGTAATATGGCTGAAGCAAAGAGTGAAGATGTATGGTTTTTAGACTTCAGTTGCAGTAACCATATGACAGGAAACATAGCCCTGTTTTCTAAGTTAGATCGGAGTGTGAAGTCACAAGTCACACTAAGGACTGATAGTAAAGTTTTTGTTGTGGGAAAATGATAAGTAAATGTCTTAACAAGGAAAGGTGAAAAGAAAACCATAGCAGATGTTTATTATGTTCCTGGAATGAAATGTAACCTCTTGAGTATTGGACAGCTTGTTCAAAAGGGGTACAATGTTTTCTTTGTGAATGATGTATGTACCATCATGGATAAAACACCCAGCAAATGATGTATTGCTAAAGTGAAGATGACAAGGAACATGATGTTCCCTCTCAGAATGAAAGCAGATTTAAAAAATGGAGAAGAAATAGCAGCAGTGACACAAGAGGCTTTCCAAAGCGAACCAAAAGATGAAAATTGGTTGTGGCACTTGAGATTTGGACATCTCAACTTTGGAGGTCTTATATTGTTGAATAGAAAATGAATGGTAAGAGGATTACCATTGATAGAGAAACCAGACAACCTTTGTGAAGGTTGTATCTTGGGGAAACAACATAGAGAAATTTTTCCATCAGGGAAAAGCATAAGGGAGAAAACACCCTTAGAGATTGTCCACTCAGATTTATGTGGACCGATGCAAACTCCATCACTTGTGGGCAGCCACTATATACTAACATTCATTGATGATTTTACTAGAAAAACTTGGGTTTATTTCCTGAAGAACAAAAATGAAGTGTTTGAAAGATTTTGTAATTTCAAAGCACTTGTAGAAAACCAAAGTGGGCTGCATATCAAAGTTTTAAGAACTGATAGAGGAGGTGAGTATATCTCCAAAGAATTTCGATGTTTTTGTAGAGAAAATGGAATTCATAAACAGTTTACCACTAGGTACACTCTGTAGCAAAATGGAGTTGCCGAAAGGAAAAATAGGACAATCATGGATATGGTGAGGAGTATGTTAAAGGAAAAGCATTTGCCAAATGATTATTGGGCTGGAGCTGTAGACTGTGCAACATACATTTTGAATAGATGCCCTACAAAAGCAGTCATGAACAGAGTGCTGGAAGAAGCATGGAGTGGGACAAAGCAAGGAGTCACCCACATGAAAGTTTTTGGATGTGTGGCTTATGCAAACATTCCAGATCAACTAAGGAAAAAGTTGGACAACAAAGGGGAGAGATGTATTTTCATTGGATACAGTGAGCAATCCAAAGCTTATAGGTTGTATAACCCATCCACCAAGAAGCTTATTGTGAGTAGAGATGTTCAGTTCATTGAAGAGGAAGCTTGGGATGGAAGCATAGAGAAAACAGTGAATGTTAAAAAATCTTTGTCACATGACGAAGATGACGAGGAGAAAGATAAAATACATCCCCAAACAACAAAACCAACACAAGGGCAGAAAGAGACACCCTTGAGGAGAAATGATAGTGCTTCTCCAAGCACACCACAAGGAGGAAATTCAAGTGCTTCTTCAATCACTTGTACACCAAATGAAAGAGGTAATAAGTTTAGAAATTTAAGTGACATTTATGAACAAGTGGTAACAAATGAAGGTATGAACTCTTTGTTTGCTTTATATTGTCATGTTGATGACCCTGTTCATTTCAAAGAAGCAATTAAGGATAAGAAATGGATAGAACCCATGAATGGGAGAAAGGAATTGAAGTTCTTTGAAGTTCTGTTTAAAGAGTATGGAGTTCGATACATAACTCTTGCCAAGATGACCGAGATAGGCTTCACTGCCAACACCCTTGTCAATATGACAAAGGAAGAGATTGAAGATTTGATGAAGACCCTGGTAGAACTCTATCATATGGATCTTCTTATAGGGGAGAGATATGGAATTAAATTTTCCATAAGAGCAGAAAAGAAAAGGTTGTAGGATAGCTTGGAGATGCAAAGGTTGGAAATCTTGTCTGAGGCAGAGAGAAAGAGGATATTACATGATGATTAGAATACTTTTGCAGCTGCTATGGCATCCGAAGGAACATCTAAGGAATTGAGAGCAAGTGACCCACTAATTTTCTCAGAAAGCACAAGTGCAGATCATGCCCCAATGAATATAGCCAGGTGCAAAGACAGTACTCTCATTCTCTAGAACAGTAACCAGGCACAGTTTTGTGGCTCGGGATTGATTGGAGTGCCTGAGCACAACAATGAGAGCGATGAAAGGAAACCTGATACGAATAAGCACAAAAGTTTTGAGTTTTTAAGGAAATGTCTGGGTATGACTGATAACCCACCAGTTGAAATTAAAGGGGAGTGTTGAAATAATAATTCCAACTGCAACGTACTTTCCGGAAAACCGTCATGAGTTCCCCGCACCGCCTTTCACCGATTGGTGGTATTTTTCAAATGGCAGCGATCACACCCAGCAGCGGACACGTGGATGAGTAGTTTTGCAAAACAATTTTTTCCCCAAAGCATAAGTATCGGTAAGTAGGGTTGTGCGATATTGACCGACCACCGTCCGATTATTGTGGCCTAGATCTACGGTTATGATAGCGGAGGCATTATTTTTGTTATCGAGAGTACATCCGATATTAACATTCAGCAATTCAAATATCTGAATAGATATGCCGGATATTTTTTTTAGCGAAACAATTAATGAAATTTACTGATCTCTCAACAGTTTTTTGAGTAAAGCAATTAATGAAATTTACTGAGGTTCGTAGATTGTAGGTAAAAGTTTTAATTTTATTGTTTTTTATTATTCACGGGCACAAGTAAAAACAGATAGGTTATGTTATGTTTTTTTTGTTGTATATGTAATGTGAAAACACAACAACGTGAATGTTTTGTTGTTCGTTGAATATGAAATATGTGAGAGGCAGCAGCTCAAACGAATGAAGAATTTTTACACAACAGTGTAAAAGAGTTTTGTTTTGTAATGAAATGTAATACAAAGCGTATATATGAAGTAAAAAATAAAAATTACACACACAACAGTGTTAATTTTTGAAGCTGAGAAGTATTTTTCAGGAGAGACGGTGAAGAAAAAAAATTACACACATAGCAGTGTTAATTTTTCAAGCTGAGAAGTATTTTTAAGGAGAGACAATGAAGGTTTTTGGAACTGCATCAGAAGTGGTTGTAATCCCTAGAGGAAGAATCTTGTAAGCATAGTTTTTTTTTGTGAATAAAGACTAATTCTATTAAGAAAAGAAGAGTATAGTACAATCAAGCTTGCATGCAAGCGAAGCAGAAAAGCAAGGCAGCCGAAGGTGATAGGCTCCACCTTGCTCCATGGAGAGAATCCAGGAGAGGGCTATAGAGAGCACGGGAAAACAAAAAACTGGAACTGAGTAGAGAAATCTACCCTGAGGGGGCAGTAACTATCACACGACATTTTTTTCCTTTTTTCTTGCTTACTTTGACCCATCTAGTGGAGTTTGGTTGAGCCATAACGAGTTGAAGACTATTCTGCCCTGGCGGCAGAATATCCTTATCAGAGTATGAGGACGAACACAAATGAGAACGCTTCTGAGAGATCTGAGAGACGGAGGGGTTTGTCAGATCGTCCAAAGGAGCTTCCAGCTGAATCTCAACATTCTGCCCATCTGCTACAATTTCCTCCTCATCCAAACTGGAGGAATCTGAATTGTCCGAAGGGGGAGGAGGCACATTGGGATTCCAACTTTTTGATTTGGGGTTGCACTTCAGATTCTTCTTTTTGTCGAGGTACTGGGTACAAGAACTCTGGAGGTGCCCTATTTGATGACAATGGCGGCAACGAAATGCTGTATTCTCGTAATCCAAGATTTGAGTCCAGTGGAAATCTCCATACTTGAGATTAATCTGATCCGGCAGTCCTTTTCTAATATCTATTTCTGCACAAAATCTACCATAGGTGTAGAGTCGATTTTCCTTCCATGAAGAGTCTACAGCCAGGTAGCATCGTAAAGTGTCTGCAATGGCTAAGAAGACAGAGATATGCCATAGATGCGCCGGAAGATTCGGGAGCCTGACCCAAATGGGAACCTTGGTAATGACAACTGTAGAAGGGTTGAAGTCTGGAAACCAAGGAGTGAGAAAAAGCCCATCCGAGCCCCTGAATCAAGGGCCTCCCGTTAAGGCCTTCTGGTAATATTCATCTAAGTCAAAAGCCACAATGAAGAATCCTTTTGAACATAAGTATATCTGGCTTTTTTTAGTCCAATTGGTATG
>APFE031354486.1:0-11203 GCA_000404065.3 Pinus taeda | reverse complement strand
GGGTTAACCATTCATGGGGTGCGTACCCTAGTGCACACACTTCAAGGCAGTAAAGCGCCCACACGTGGGGTTTCTCATGGTATTTAGCCGACGGTATTGTGTTATCATGGTCTTGGCCCGTGGTATTGTTTATTTTATTATTATTATTGAGCCCCATGATCCTTGATTTGAGGAAGAGCTTGCCTATATAAAGCTAAGGAGATCATTTGGCTTGGGTATCTTTGAGTATTGAATATCTTAAGATCTGATCTATTGGGTTCTCGGTTTAAAAAGCTTGATCTATTGAAGAGAAGTTGAATGCGAATCTGTGAAGGGTGATTTCTCGAGCGCAAGATCAGATCTGAGTATCTGACTGTATTTGGGCCCTAATCAGAGGTGCGCAGGTGATCAACAGTGGCAGTGCGTGGGTACGCAGAGGCAACAAAGGGTCAGTGCGTGGGTACGCAGAAGAGACGAAGGTGTAGTGTGTGGGTACGCAGATGCGACAAAGGTGAACTACATAGGTACGCAGCGCGACAGTGTTTCAGGTGTGTTCTTACTGTTTGAGCACGCGGCGCGACAGTATTTCTGGGTGCGTACCTGCTGTGATAGTACGCGGCACGATAGTTCTTCTGGGTGCGTGCTTTCTGTCCAGTACGTGGCGCGATAATACACTTTGGTGCGTACTGTATGCAGATCAGGGAAAGAAGCAGTGCGTGGTCACGCAGTACAGCAGAAGTAACTCTGCGGGTATACGCAGAGAAGCAGAGGGTGAAGTGCGTAGCGACGCAGACCAGTAAGAAGAAAACCCACGTATCTGTGTTAAGATCTTCTGTTGGTTGAATGTTTCTGTTGATAAGGTGTTCTGGGTTCTATTCTATTATTGTTGATCTGGTTATTACAGCTGACTGTATAATTTACATGTACTTGATAATCATTTGATGTATATGGATCCAGTTTGAAAATTTATGAAAAGTGGTCCTTGAAAATAAGTAGGGGGTTGTAGCTCCCTTCCAGGAGAGACTGGAAAACGAGAGAGAGTTGTAGCTCTCTGCAGGTTGCAGCCTGCGTACTGGTAAAGGACTGCACCAGTACAAGAGCATTGTAAAAGGAGTTTCTAATTTGAAAGAAGATAGAGACATATTGCAGCAGGTGGTTTTCACCCACATTGGGTTTCCACCTTATATCTGGTGTTCTTTGATGTGACTGTCTGCTTTTCTTGTTCATGCTCATTATTTATGGTATTGATATGCAAAAAAAATAATTCAAAGTGTAAATAAGGAAGATTTGTTAAAGAACTAGATAATACTGATTCACCCCCCCTCTCAGTATTATTTTCAACAGAAAGAGGAAGAATACAAATCACACATAATAAGATATTTCTCTAGTGAAACAAAACTGCTCAAAACCTCAACTATATATATTGCGTTAACCATAAAATCTAAGAAGAAAATACAATGCATGTTCACACTAGAATAATCCCTGCACAAGTATGATCTAACTCTCTGCCTCACAAGCCCCCTCTAGCCAACACTTAGCCAATTTTGTTGTCTGCCAAGCCCCCACTTTCTTGCACAATTCCTAAGACAATTAGCCCATATTTAATTGGGAATCCTTCCTCCATAACTGTGCAATCCAAACATAGGTCCTCAACTGATTTCATGCACCATATATACAACTTGGAAAATTATACATCTGATAGTACATTTTCCCTTCACTCTATTATCAAGTGGGTCTTCCTCTGAATTGACATGAATGAATTATTTATGAGTGAATAATTAGTGGTGCTGGTGATACATTGGTGCACTACTCCACTACTAAACCTCTATTGGTTCCTTCAATAGTTAGAACTAGTTTAATTGACTATAACTTAGTTAGACTGAGTTATCTAATTACAACTCCAAAGAACTCAACCTGGGCCCCTAAAATTTAGGGATCACTCTACACGACTCTATATAGACATCAAAGTTGAATTTCATATGCTAACTAAGTCAACTTAACTTAGGTAACTATTACAAGTTTCTATGAGGAAAAAATTACAATTTTAATTCACAATTTAATTCAATGACAAATTAAATTAGAATTTCTTGTTTCTATTTTTAACACTTCCTCTCAACAAGAAAGGTATTATCAACTACCCCGATCTTATCTCTATGAAACTCAGATTTACATCTTCACAATGTCTTTGTCAAAATGTCAGTATACTACTCCTCTGTGGGAATGTACTCCAACAACATAATCTGCCTCTACACACAATCTCAAAGATGATGATACTATATATCAATATTCTTAGGCCGATCATGAAAACCTAGATTTTTAGAGAGTTTGATACAACTCTAATTATCATAGTAAATCATAGTTGGATTCATCTGCTGACCAAACAAACCAAACATAATCTTCCTCATCATTAGGGGAATTTTGAGGTGTAAAATTCGCCTATAAGATAAATGTACAACCAAAATAAACTCTATAAGAACCAATATGATTCAAGATGATGATGTGAACCATGAGGGATGATTCACCATTTTTAGAGTAAAAAATTAAAAAGATTAAAAAATAATAATAATAAAACTACTTTTTCAACTCATATTTTCAACTTATCTCCCTAAGGTTTTACTCAAATTTTGAGCAGGAGTACTTCTTGTATGAAAAATTTAATTTCTCATCCAAGGAGTACCCATGATGCATACTTTTGATGGACATGCTACACGAAAAATGAGAAATACATGAAAAAATGTTTCATGTATTTCTCATTTTTATGTAGTAAATTCCATTGGAAGTATGCAACATGGGTGCTCTTTGGATGAGGAACCAAAATTTTCATCCAACGAGTGTTGTCACTCAAAATTTGACTAAACCCATAAGCATATAATTTGAAAATACATGTTGAAATTATAGTTTTTTCTTTTTTCCCTATAAAATTTTATGACGTAATCTAATATTATTTTATTATTTCCGTTATTATTTTATAATTTCCTTAGGAGTCCCATTTTAGACCTCAAAATTCCCCTAATAGATGGGCTCACAAATTGCTTGACTAGCAACCATGTACTCTACCTCTGCTAAACTAAGTGCAACTGATCTCTATTTTATGATGTACCAAGAAATAGCTACTAACCCAATACTTATGATCCCTCCTAATGTGCTCTTCGTGTGATATGGAACCCCTGCCCAATCTCCATTAGTGAAACCTTGAAGCTTCACTCCCTTTGTTCGTCTATACCACAATCAATACTGAGTAGTGCTTCTAAGGTATCTCAACACATGCTTGGTCACCTTCCAATATAGCTTGGTTGGCCTAACCATCACGTGATTAATCTGGTTAACTACATAGCACATGTTTGGTCATGTGTTCACCAAATACATGAGTGAACCCACAAGCTGCCTATAAACAACATCTTCCACTACTTCACCTCAAGTAGCATCCTCTTTCCTCAAGTCATCTAGTAGAGGAGTCTCCATGGGTTTACTACTCTCCATGGGGACCCTCTTGAGTATCTCATTGGCATTCTTTCCCTCTGAGAAAAATAGTTCCCCATCACCTTTCCATACTTCCATTCCCAGAAATTAGTGCATGAGCCCCAAATCCTTCATTTCTAACTCTCTTGCAATATCCTCTTTGCAAGAATTGATCAACTTATCATCATCTATCGGAATCAAATCGTCGACATATAAAAAAAAATCAACAATTTACCTTCCACCACAATATGGTACAGTTTCACATCTTCTTCACTTTTGGTGAAGGCCAACCCAGTGAAGTAGCTATCAATCCTAGTGTACCAAGCATGGGGTGCTTTCTTCATCCCATACAATGCTCACTTGAGTTGACACACATGCGACTCACTATCAAAGGTATCAAAACCTTCAGGGTTCTCAATATACACCTCTTCCTCAATCATGGCATTAAGGAAGGTTGTCTTGACATCCTTATAATGTATCTTCTAACCTATATGCACTAACAGTGCCAATGTGGATCTAATTGAGGAGTACCTTGCAGCAGGAGCAAAGCTCTCATCATAACCAATCCCCTGTATTGGAGAAAATATTCATGCCATAAACCGGCCTTGTGTTTCTTCAAATTACCATATGTTGCCTGTTTACCTTGTAAAGACATCAGGAACTCACCACTCACTTGTCTACCAGTCTTTGGACCACATCCCAAATGCTATTCCTGACAATGGAGTTATACTCCTCAACCATGGCATCATCCCAAACAAGTTGTTGCACTCTCTCATCAAAAGAAGATGTCTCTTTCTCAACACATCCACTCATAAGATCCATGTATCCACTGTACCTCTCAAGTGACCTCCTCTTCCTGCGTTGTGATGTGGGTGCTCCCAAATTCTTGCTTGCATCCTACAATAACCTATTAGCCTCTCTGGTGCACTTTATCCCACCTCTGGAAGACTCTTCCTGAGTGGGTGTCTTCACTGCTAGATTCTTTGCATGTGGCTACTCCACATCAATCTGAGGTTCCTCCTCAAGAGCCAAAACCTCCTCAACCATATGTTTCTGAAGCTCCCTCTCAAGGGAACATTTCATGGCCTTCTCTTCATCGAATTTGACATCCCTGTGAACCACTATCATCTTACTGGTCGGAAGGCACAGCTGATAGTTGTGAGGTGTATCAGTGTACCCCATAAATACCCCCAACTCTATTGTTGGCTCAAGATTCTTTTGTGCATCTTTGGTCACATGGAAATATACCAATGAGCTAAAAATCTTGAAGTGACCCACGTTTGGTCTCTTCGGTGAGAAAGCCTCCTCTGGTGTACTCATCCCAAGAATCTCATGAGGGATTCTATTCTGCAAATAAATAGCTATGTTGCATGCCTCGGCCCACAAGTGTAGCGATAGGCCTTGATCATGCAACATTGACCTTGGTGCCTCTACAATGCTTCTATTCTTCCTTTCATTCACCTTATTCTACTATGGGTTACGAGGTGTTGTCAAATCACTTTTAATGCCTTCTACCACAAAAAAAATTTTAAACTCATTTGACACATAATCTCCATGGTTATCACTCTTGAGAGCTTTAACCTTCATGCAAATATATTTCTTGACCAATGCTTTAAATTCACAAAACTTTGCAAAACTCTGATATTTCTTTTGCATGAAAAAGATCGATCATTTACAAGAAAAATCATCAGCAAACATAACATAATACCTATGCTTGGTCATGGATGTTGTCAAGAACGGTACATAGACATCTTAATGGACTTGTAACACCCCTCCCTTATGTGTTAAATAACTGTAAACCTAAGCTGAGTTAAAGCTAGGTGTGATACCCTCCCTTGTGGGTTAAACCATTCTAAATCTAAGCTGAGGAAAGCTAGTTGTGATGTGTAATATGAAAATAAAATATGTTATTATTTAAATTAATAAATAAATCACTTGGAGGGTGGAGCACCAAGAGAGATGAGATTCTTGCCAAATCCCATTGAGGAATGTGATAGAGATAAATCTTTCATGATAAAGCTTCTAGATGTGATTCTAGATAAGCTTAGATGGATGGTAGATAAACATCCATTGAACACAAAATCTTTGTGGGCGTTAAAGGCAAGATTTTATGAGGAAAAGCATCATGGGAGATAAAGACGAGCTTTTCCAAAAAAGACTTAGGCAAATGGAAAAAATCTACAAAAGCAGGACGCCACTAATGGAAATTAAATCATGAAAGAGGGTATTAAATACCCAGTGCATTGATCAATTGAGGATAGTTGATCCTTGGCAAGAACCTCAACTCGGGGGGAATCCGAGGTGATTCATGGTTGGGTGTTGGTGCTCCACTCTCCAAGTGAGGTTTTAGTCAATTTCATATGTGTGGAATGTTTTGTATGGTTGTTCTAACCTCTATATTTATTCCTTTCTGTTTGAAATGGCTAATCATATAGCTCAGTGGCATAAATGAGGTGTATCTATATTGAAATAATTGTTGTCTTATGTATGTGAATTTTAATGTATATGAGCAATGGTGGAATCATGGTAATTAGTTGTTAATACTTGTGTTAAAGAATTATATTTCTCATGATCGACTTGCATGTGGTTTTCCAATGTGAAGTTATCTAGAGAACCATATTAGGTGGATTAGCAATCTTAATACCGATGCATGGTAGCATATTGCACATAATTGTACTACCTGTGATATTGTAGTACTATGGAAGTAATGGCATGTTTATTCATATGACTCCTTATACATCCAATAATAGAGTTTTAGTGGAAACATGACATGTAGTTATTATATATATACTAACACTGTTATGCAAAGATCATGTATGAATATGTGAGATAACTATGGATTCTCTAACTAATTGTAATTACCCTTACTAAAGAAATATGGTATGCCCCTAGTACTCTAAAGTGATAACTTCTTATGCATGCTGGCCAATTGAAGGAATAATGTTTTCCATTGTATGACTAATGGTTGAAGTATGTTTGTCTTCATGTCTAATCAAGCTAGTATAGGCATGGGAATGAAAGGTTGGTCAATAGCGTAGTGACTATGTGTACACTAAAATGATATGAAAATTAGTGTCCATTAATGCTTAGGGATTAACCCAGAGATTTTGGTAGGGTGGATACCATCATAAATTTTTAATGGTCAATCACACACATCAGATATATTAATGAATGTAAGGTACCATATAAAGGATCTAGAAACATTTAATGAGAAATCGGTATTATGGCCTAATTGAAATATGGATCAGGTACTTTTAGACGGCAAGATATGCATGAAGGCAAAAAGCTTTAACTGTGAATTAACTCAAATTTTAAATTTATGGTGCCCAGAAGCTAATTTCCTGGGTAGGCTCAGGAGGTTTGCTATAGGACTTGATTGAGGATTGCCTATGCTCGACTGTCCTTGTCATGAAAGGAATGTTTGGTGAATTTTCCCAAAGAACACCCTTTTCATGTGTCAACTTACTCTAGTGTACATTTGGGAAGACTGGTGTAAATTTGTTGCATGATTTTCAAAGCGCCATGATCCAAGTGACCCAACTTCCTATGCTACAACTCACTGATGTCTCAGCTCTACACCTTCTCTGCTTTCATGCTCAAGGTAGCACAACCTTCTACCTCTAACTTGTAGAGGTTCTTCACCTAAATCCCTATCCTCTTTACGTGGCATGTGGCTATGCAACCAAGGAACTCCTTTCCCTCACTAAAGATCACATCATATCCTCTATCCTCCATAATGGCAATAGATGCCAAGTTCTTCTTCAAACCAAGAACATAGATAACATCTCACAAGGTGAGAGGAGACTCGACTCCCTTTGAAAGGTAACTGTACCGAATCTGGTAGCACTATACCTCTTGTCATCACCCATCTCAATATGAATCTAGAGATCCTTTTCCTCCAAGTCACTAAAGATCTCCTTATTACCAATCATGTGGAAAGAAGCTCAACTATCTAGGTACCATACACTACCCATCATCTATGACACCATCCATGCAATGAGGGTAAACTCCAATTCAAGTTGTGAGGTAAGAGCCTCACCTTCTGCTCCTCCTAAGGACTTCTTCTTAGACTTCTTGAGTGGACAATTTGTAGCAAAATGTCCCAACTTGTGACAATGAAAACGCTTGAGTTTTGACATGTCCTTCCTCTTCCCTCCATGACAAGAATCTGATTTGGATTGGGTTGCCTTCCCTTCCCTTTCTTTGCCTTACCCACTAAGGCACAATTTTCCTCATCATCAATCTTTGATGAGGATCTATGTCTTATTTGCGTATGAATATCTTCCTATACCAAATCCGACCATAGTCATTCCCAATATGGCAGCTTCTCCCTCCTATTGATAATGTCCTGATAACTATGCCAACTCTTGGGAAGTCCTAGAAGAGCTAGGTTCACCATATCATCCTAGGAAACAGTAATCCTAACACTTCTAAGCTCATCATGAAGATGAGTGAACTTGGTCA
This sequence comes from Pinus taeda, assembly GCA_000404065.3. Classification (NCBI taxonomy): domain Eukaryota; kingdom Viridiplantae; phylum Streptophyta; class Pinopsida; order Pinales; family Pinaceae; genus Pinus; species Pinus taeda. The sequence continues at coordinate 3,301 of APFE031354486.1, read as the reverse complement.
AGCATTTCAGAATTGTGTTTCCCTTCTCCATCTTGATCTTTCTAATTTTTGCCTTCAGTTTCAACTTCCTATGATCACTGTTATTCTGAAATAGGTTTGTCAATGCCTTCCACATTGAATATGGAGTTTCCTTACCATGGAGACTTGAGATAATGTGGTCTCGAAATCCCTCAAGGATAATCCACCTCGCATTTTCCACACACTTTCTACATCCATCCAAATCTTTTATATCTGATGTCAGAGGCTTAAGAATGCCTTGATCAATGAATTCCTTGAGGCCATTGTCTTTTAGCATTGTTTCCATCATATTCTTCCATGTTATGTAATTCGAGTTTCCTTCCAAGTCATACTCAAGTCGCAACCCGTAGAAATATATATTGTTTATCTGAAGTATGAACTGCAAATTTGATTTTCACGTGCACAAAAAGACTCAAAATCTCCTCTTCTATATTGTCTTCTCATCCAATACCATGTAGATTTTTCTAAAGATTCAACATCTCATGTGATTTCCTAAAACAAAAGACAAGAATATACTCTATTGTTCTCAGTAAAAACAAAAAATGATCAATGAAGATAATAAGCAGAAAGAGGAAGAATATCAATCACACATAACACAATATTTCTCTACGGAAAGAAACTGCTCAAAATCCTGACTATCTATATTACATTAACCAAAAGATAGGAGAATAAAATACAATTCTTGTTCACACTAGAACAATCCCTGCACAAGTATGATCTAACTCTCTACCTCAGAAGCCTGCTCAATCCAACACTTAGCCAATCATGTTGCTTGCCAAGCCCCTACTTCTTTGGGCAATTCCTGACATAATTAATAGATATTTAATTCAGAAATCCTTCCTCCATAACTACGCAATCCAAACATAGGTCCTAAACTGATTTCATGCATCATCTGTACAACTCCAAAAATTATACAAATGATAGTATGCTATCCCTACACTTTAATGTCAATCGGGTCTTCCACTAAACTAACATGCATGAGTTATTTATGATTGAATCTTCAGTTCACCAGTGTGGTATTGGTGATGCATTGGTGCACTACTCCACTACTAAAGCTCTACTAGTTCCTCCAATAGTTAGAACTAGTTTAACTAACTATAACTCAATTAGACTAAGTTATCTATTTACAACTCCAAAGAACTCAACTTGGGCACCTAAAACTCAGGGATCACTCTACCCAACTCTAGATGGACTTCCAACTCGAATTTCCTAAGCTAACTAGAAGTCAACTTAACTTAGTTAACTATTATAACTTACTATGAGAAAATAATTACACTTTTAATTCACAATTTAATTCAAGGAAAAATTAAATTCGAATTTCGCGTTTCTATTTTTAACATGGCTTGCTTAAGACGTTGTGGTTTCTAATGTAGAGGAAGAAACCTGAATTGCAAGACAACCATTGAAAGTTTGATGGTATGTGAATTTAATGAAATAGCTATTGAAATTGAAGGAGATAAAACTTAAAGTGCACAAGCCATGTTGCTTGAAAAACAGAAAGAAGAAAAGATGATAGGAAGTCTAGCAAAGGGACTATGCATTGCACTGCAACAAGGACACAATAATAAATGAAAAACAAGGAAAAAAAGACAGCAACAGGCATAATTCGAGAAATGTGAGATACAAGTAGAAAGGTAAAGAAGAGAGGCACCATTCAAGAATCCAACAAGGCTGTGAGTTGAGATAGATTCTCTGGAGCCCTATAATAGTTGTGTCCTTGGAGGTTATGGATTGGGATGGAATCTCTGGAGCCCTGTAATAGCTTGGGTCCCATGGAGGCTATGGTTTGAGATAACAAACTCTAGAGACCTGTACGAACTTGGGAGAGGCCATCCTAAAATAGCAGCAAAGGAAGACCTGATTGAAAACATGATTACTACATTAATGTTATAGTGAATGAGTGTGTGTGCACTTGGGGTGAGTTAGAGTACCTATGGATTCATTGTGTTGACAAAGAATGTAGCATCCAAATAGTGGGATTGAGGAAGGAGGTCCTCTAGAGTCCATGTTTCAATTCACAGCTAGTGATCGATTCCCTTAAGCAAGCATCCCTCTCTGACTCTAGAATCTCGCTTGGGGGTGACAACTATAAGTAAGTGTGGTTGTAGTTGTCTATGTTTGGGTGGAGAGTCCTTGTCCTAGACTCAGTTTCCCTTGCAAATTCAAATATAAATACCTACTTATACTTTTTCTCTAAAATGAATGACACTGATAAATAAGGTAAGCCTGAGCCACTGAACTAAAAATAAAAAGTTGTTTGCATAGTTTGTTGATGTTAATCATAGAACATCTAATGCACACAATGTGTAATAAACCACATGGTAATAAAGACAAAACTCTACCACTGAGCTAAACCTTATTTTGAATGAAATGCTTAACTGTATTGAAAACAACACCTAAATAAATAGCAAAGAAATAGTAGGCCATCTTACAAGCTATAGCAAAAGCCATAAGAGCTTGGAATGAAACTTGAAAAACAGCGGGCTCAAGGACCCATTTTATTAGTATAAAGAGATTACATAAGCGACTACCCATTGGGTAGGGCCTGTATATATTTATGGAAATTCCTTTATTAGGCCATAAGCCCTTGAACCTGTGAGAAGGGAGTTATGTTAATGCTAGAAGAGATATTTCGATTAAGTGTACGGTCAAAACCAATGGAGGAAGGCTTCACGAACCATGCATTATCAACACCCTAGATGTCTTCCTCTAGCATTAGGGCATAGCTAGTTCAACCTTAGAATGCTTTGCATAGTGCCATAAAGCTTCCTATAGCCTCAACATGGATTATGGCACTGTCAATGTGGCAGGCGAGGTGGAAATATCTTAGGAGGCCACGGCAAGCCCATATTAGGTAACTGTCATAGGAGTGCCTACACCATCATGCCTAGAATTCCATATTTGAAGGCGGGGAATGCAAATGGGATAGGAACACATTGGAGAATCTATCTGGTAAAGAATTACATCATTACATAATTGTGGTAATAACAAGGAGTTGTAGAGTCATTGGATCAATAAATTCATCATATCTTTCAATCTTCTACTAATACTCACTCAAACTTTAAAAGTTGACTACAAAAATCAAAGAAATATCAATTAGATAATTGAATGTTTCATAGTTGAATATTTCTTTGTTTTTAGTAGACTTAGGTTTAGAAATTCTCAATTTTAAATTCTAAAACAATAATGTTTTAGACTCTACCAACAATATGATATAAAAAAAATATTATTTTAAGTCATCACAATTTTCTACATTTCATCCTCTTAATTTATATATTTTTCT
>APFE031354471.1:0-14218 GCA_000404065.3 Pinus taeda | reverse complement strand
AGTTGCGACGCTTGTTGTCCTCGATTGTCGCCCCGTGAAAATTTGGAGTGCACCCTAGCTGTCTCAAAAACTAATGCCCCTACCCCTGTTATCACCAAAAAAACGATCATCTAGCCTAATTTACTAAATGGATCAAGGTACACCATGTAAAACCAATTTTACCATAGTGAAATTGCTTTCCTATGAGAAATTACTTAATAAACCACATTTTTCAAGTAATTTATAGTGAAACCCATGAAGAATAATTAAATAAATCATTATTTATTTTATTCTCTTCTAAGAATAATTAATTTAACCATTGTTTTATTATTATTCCTTGTCATATTTGTCCCAATCATGAAAAATAAACAAATAAATCACTAATTATGATATTTTCTAGAAGAATAATTAATTAATCACTAATTAATTATTATTCTTTGTTAAATTTGAATAAATCCCTTAGGAATAATTAAATAAATCTTTATTTGTTTATTATTCCTTAACTAATGCTTGAGATAATAAATAAATCATTTATTTATTTATTATTCCTAAATAAAAGTTTAAATTCTTTTTCCCTCCTAAATAAATATAATAAAATATTCCAAGTGGTATTCCAAGAATGGGATCAATAATAGTTTATTATTTCTCATTATTCGAGCATAACTCAATATTTCATTATAAATTGGAGGTTTTTCCATCCATTATTCACTTTAAATTATTTTCATTGTTGCACTCACTAGTGTAACTCTCATCATTTTCATTGCCACACATTATATTTTTGTTGGGTTTATGCATTGTAGAGAGGAGAGACCCTACAGAAGCCAACGATGTTTGAGGATAGCCAAGAACCCATCCAATAGAGGGGGATTGATAACATTTAATTGTTCTCTTCATAGGTGTTATTATAAAATTATTATTTACATATATCATTTCCATTTGATGATTGGGGTCATTACTCTTTCTTTCACTGTTTAACTATGATCGTAGCATAGATCATAATTTTTGTAGGTTTTTCTTCTAATGAGTAGCTCTGGATCTACAACGTTTAGCAGTCATTTCTATAATTAATATTATTTTTCATCCACAATATTAAGTGGATTCTTTTCGTACATCATTGAGAAGAAAACGCTACAAAAAATTGATGACTCCACTAGGTTTAATACTTCAAATACAGGAACTTAGGTAACCTTTGGTTTTCACATTAGTGTTTCTTCTTTTTGCAAACCTCTTAATGTTTCATGGTTTTTTAACCCTAGATCTCATAAATATCTCACTTCCGCAAGCTTTCTGGTCGTTTCCGCATGTCACAGGAACGAGTGGCGACAAAGGTGACACTTTTTTACGAAATTTGCCGACTGGGATCCTCGAAACTGAAATCACAGTTTCAGCACAAAAAGTGTGATCTCGCATTCAAAACTCACCTTTGAGTCAAAAAAGTGTAATCCATACAAGAAACAAGTTAGTACATGGGATTTCTGGGTTTTAGGGCTTTTCTCAGATCTGTTTCTGGGTTTTGTACAGAGCTTCATTTTGGGTGTCTAACCCTTTTATTATCCTACTTAGGCCTTGATGCACTCTCATTTACTCGTCGAAGTCGAATTTAGCCTCCCCTAGGGCTTCTAGTACACTTCCACCTTTCTAGGAGGAGTTTAGGTGAGTGAGAAGTTTCCGTTTGTGCAGCGCTTTCAGCCACATTTCCTAGATCTATAATATTTTGTTTCAGACCTATTAAGATAGGTTTCTTCCATCTATAGTTTCACATTTAAACTTGTTTGGTCATTCCCTTAGGGTCCCATCGATTTCCCTAGGTGTTCCACCCATCTCCCTATCTTTTTGCGACGATCTTCCTCTCTGGTTTTTGTTGTTGCTATACCGCTTTCGAGAAGCTTAGTGTCACTTGATCACACAAGCACACCTCAAGTGAAGGACGCTTGGTTTACACCACCAAGTGAAGACTTAAGATAGTAAATCTACCTCACTGCATTAGAGACAAACAATATATTATTGATCTCCCTTCACCATTTTTGTGTTCCGTGTGGCCTTCCATCATTGCACCATCAAGGCCTGTGTCGTGGAGACTATTAGGAATTCACCCCCAATTTCTACTTAGGCCTATTACCCGTCCCCATTGAGTTCAAGTTCATAGCCCTCCAACTCCCCATACTGACTCTTCTCCTTGTCATTTTGATTCCTCATCTAATTCCAAACCTCCTTCACTACATATCATCATGATGTCTCGACCAAGAGCTGGTGCAAGAACCTAAACTCATGTTGGCTCTCGTTCTATACTGATGGTCACATGAGGCAGAACATTGTCAAAAACCATTCTAATAGCCCCCATGCTCCCATTTATGGTTGGGTTAAGTCTACTGGATCTTTATGAGTTGATAAATGACCCCATACACCATGATGTTCGTTGGCCCTCTATGCTAACTTAGCTTCCCTCACAAATCCCAAACTTTGATGGTATTGATGGAGAGGATCCTACCAACCATGTTTGATCCTTCCACATGTGGTGTTTTCCAACTTCATAATCGATTAATCCATTCATCTTTGGCTCTTCTAATGCATGCTTACTAGAGACAACACAAAATAATATATAGACCAGCCCTCTACCTCTCATTCCATTTTCGTGATGCATGCTAAATCATTCCTATCATATTTCTAGCTACCTCTTCGATACGACATTGGTACTGAGCTATTGACCACATTCCATTAGTCCTCCACCACTCGCCTTTCTCACCATGCTCAAGAGTGGCGTTGAAGGAGGAGCACATGTCATGCCTTGCCTTTTGAATATCGTGTCTATTTATTGGTTTCTTAAGAGCCTTTTATCCCCCATTGGGAAAGGTGTCACATCCCATTTTCCTCAGACCTAGGAAGAAGCTCTTGAGACTCCTTTGAGATATGATCTAATTTATGCACAATCAGGTTATGTATATACCGTGATTTGAGACCTCCCTTGTCTTGGAGGTGCCAATTGACTGGGGTCATCTCAGGCTGCTGACAGTATTGTCGGATCCCTGCACACACTTCGCCATATACTCAATAGAGTTATGGCTATCCACATGGGGGCACTAGTTCCTCCAACAACTATGCTTATCCTACTATTAACATGTTTCTAAGGCCCCATCCCATTTTCCAATGGTTTCTGGTTCTTATGGACAACCTAGTGCTCCAACCCCTTAAGCATTAGCGGTGCAACATCCCATGAATCCTCAGCCCCAACAACCACTACCATCTTAGGGCTAGGTGTTTGCATAATTGAGTTATACCAATCGCCATAATTCAAAGAAAAAGAATAAGGGAAAGGTTAACAAGGGTAACCAACGTAACTACCATAGTAAACCCTAGGGGAGCCAGCCTAACACCAACAACTAGCAACATGGTAGCCAACCCAGGAAAAACAAGGCTATTCTTATGAACAAGCCTTGTGCATGTTGTGGTGTAAATTACCATTATACATATGAGTTTCCTCTTTTACCCCAAATGCAACAAATGTGGGAAGATCAAGAAGCTTGTTGATGTCAACAATCACCTCACGAACCTTTCATCAGCTACCGAGTCCAAAACCAAAGTATCTTTTAAGCCTCTTACGACACCAAATGGTCCCTTACAAATCTCTCAACCTAAATTTGAGGCAATTACCAAGATCCCAAAAGGACCATTACACTGTAATGCGACTTCTAATAGAGCTACCAATACATAGAGTATAATAGACGAGTTGGTGCAATCATCTATAGCTATGTTGACGCTAGAAGTCCTCTAGTCATGGCCATACCGAATGACATATCTAATAACTCCCTTTGGTGTAGTGGATCCTTATGACGATTATTTGATTTTATTCCTATTTGATACATCAACGTATCCCCCATTACCTTCAGTGGTCAATTTCGAGATACCAGTTAGAGTTGAGATACTAGTTAGATACTAGTTGTTTATCCTAGATATAATTGTTTTCTTCAATATAATTTTTTGACCTAAAATTTTTTTGTCTCAAATTGTTTTTGTCTTAAATATAAAGTTTTGTCTTAAAATAGTTTTGCCTTAAACTATTTTTTTTCTTAAATATAAATTTCTGTGTAAAATTATTTTTGTCTCACACTCTTTTTTTCTTAAATTTTTTAGTTAAGGAAATTCTATTTATATTAAATTATAAAGTAAAATAACTAAAATAAAAGTGGGTTCTTAAGACAATATTTCTTGTCTTAAAAACAACTGGTGCGGGAGCATGAGACTTGGAGGGAAAACCTTCAAACTTATTCCAAAAATCCAAAAATTCTACACGCAAAGGAGTGGGGTCCTTTAGCTAGCAATTTCCATGCTTTTCTAGTTTAAGATAAGATTAGAATTAAGAATAAAATCGTGGTGTAATAATTATTTATGGATAAGCTGTAAAAAGCTTTATTCATAATTGCTTTAAATCACTCTATGTAAAAGGCATGCTTTTGTATGGGATAAGGACTGAGAGGGCTTATCTATTATTTATAAAATGAAATAACAAGACACTCTAAGTTAGAGAGCCCGGAAGCCTTACCATCTGAAAAAAAAGACCTCTCTCTGTGCATCTGATTTTATGGTTCTCTATTGAATGGTATCTGGATGTGTGTATCAATTTTAAGGCATTCTTCTAAGTTTGAATACCAATGAATTAAGGCATTCTTCTGAGTTTAAATACCAGTGTTGAAGGTTTTCTTAAGTGTATCCCCATGAGATACCAATACTTGATTATATTGTGAAAACCCATCAAATAGGGACAACATTTCAGACCGAGAAACACACTGAAAGATGTGTTCCATAGAAGGGATAGGATAGTTATCCTTCTGAGATGCTTTGTTTAGGTCTCTGAAATCAATACATAGCCTAATGTCTCCACTTTTCTTTCTCAATGACACGAGATTGGCTACCCAGTGGGTGTGTCTGACCGGGAAGATGATTTTAGCATCCAACATCTTGTTAAGTTCTTTCTTCACCAATGGTTCTAGGCTTGGATGCATCTCACGCAGCTTTTGTTGGTAGGGCTTGGCCATCTTTCCCAAAGGGATCACATGTTGCATAACACTGTTATCAAATTTCTTTAGGTCTTCATATGTCCACGTAAAGACGTCCTTATAGTTTTTAAATAACATGACAAATGAAACCTTTTGTTGTGGAGAGCACCCAAGGTGCACATTGACATTTTTTGGGTCTTCTTTGGTCCCAAGGTTGACCGTTTCATACTTCATGGATGACCTATGCTTTTTGCAGTTAGTCAGCTTCTTGAATTTATCATGCAAGTCATACAAATGCTCCATCTAAACAACTAATTTTGGAATCACATTAGGCTGATCCTTTTCCTTATCTTCCCTCTCATTCATAATATTTTCATGCTCCTTTTCATCAATGACTACGTTCTTAAATGTCTTCTTGTAGTGTAAGAACTCAAGGATTTTCTCATCATCTTCGAACACCTACCAATTCGAGATGTTATCAGGCACAGATGGTCTGAAAATCAATTCGACAGAACATTTATTTTTCTTCAATCTAAAATCAAGAAAAAGTTTAGCAGCCATATTAGCCATCATATCAGCATCTTGGTTTTTCCCTCGAGGTATTTATGTGATATTAAAAGAATCAAAATTGTCAATTAAGTCCCATACCTCATGCTGGTACCTTACCTTACTAGGTGTGGTGAATTGCAATGTATCCTTTTCTTTACATGATCTACTATTATTTGTGTGTCACCAAAAACTTTAAGATTTTTTACATTCATGTCAATGGCTTTCTTCAGGGATTGCAGCAGGCCTTCATATTCTGCTATGGTGTTGGTGCATGCAAACTCCAACCGGCTAGCCATCAAATGTTGGTTCCCTTACAGGTCGATGAGAATACTTCCAGCATCTACACCTTCAAAGCAGTTATAGCCATCAAAATAGATTGTCGAGAATATAACATCTAATGTTACATCAATTGAACTATTATCTAAGAAATTGGTCCTATCATCTACTATAGTACAGGATCGTTCATCAGTCGTATTATGTGATGGAATTTCCAACTATGGGTATGTCAAAGTTTCTTCAATTGTTTCTGCATCAAATTCTCCAAATGGGCTTCTGTAGCATAAACATTGAAATTATAGTTCTGAAAGATGGAGCTGGTAAACATTACAGGTTCATTAGGATCATTTAGTTCCATTACTACATACTTCATGTATCTTTCAGAGTCAACTCTGAGCACATCACCTTTTCCCTTCTGAGGCATCAAGAGGCGGGACCAATCAGTTGAGAAGTATCCATTGAGTTTTGCTGAACAATCCCTACTAAGCAACATTCCATAGGCTTTAGGTATATCAACTATCAGTATATCAATGACTTATGTGTATTGTGGTTTAGCAGCCATCTGAATCCAGACATCTTTCAATTCTCCAATTACTTTCACATTTGCCTTGTCCAATTGCATAATTTGGGTCCCAGTTTTATTAGGTATTGCATGTAGTCTTTTCGCAACAACATAAGGTGTCATAGTGGATGACGCACTAAAATCTACCAAGAAATTGTGCACACTCATGTTGAGGATTTCAAATGTGATAAGGAAAGGTGTGGTCATGGATCTTGACTTTCTCCCTATCATGGTTGTATTGATATCTTGGGGCTTTTTATTCATTTTGGTTAGAGTGGCTTCCATAGCTGATGCCATTTGGGTTGCAACGGAGGTGTTGACAGGTCTGGACACTGATTTCTTGGTTGGTTTCTTGTGATGGTGGGAGCTTTGGAGTTTCTCTCATTTATAACTTTCCAGAGAAAATCTCTTTGCTGCGTTAATTTCAGCAAATCAAAATATGTGATATTAGACCTAGATTTCTTAAGATCATCCACAATATTGTAATCAATGTTATAAAAATGATACGGTAGAGTAAACATACCTATTTTTCCATTCTTATATGGGAGTTTACCATCTCGAGTATCCTGCGTTACAGTGGGAGATGCATTCTCCTTTTTTGGATGGTTTGCAATAGGGGTATTCTTGGATTGACCACCACGACTACTCCTTTCAACAAGAACTTTGGGAGCATGTGCTTTCACAGGGCGGGTATCTTTCTTGGTTTGATCTACAAGCTTCATCACACCTACAAGTGGCCCTTTGCTTCTTGTGTGGATTTCATTAGTGTGGATTTATGCCATACTGTCTCCTTCGTCACCATCGTTCTCATTCGTATAGAAGTCCCACAGTACGTTGAATTGGGATTCTTCCTCCAAGGGCTCTTCTACTTGGTATTCTTCCTCTTCTTCCTATTTTGGCTCTAGCTCCACTCTAGGATCTTCTTGGTTGAGGAGCGATCCGATAAGAGCCAACTCTTCTGTGTTTAAATTCCCTTCATTGGGTGGAGCAGGTAGTGCATGTTGACCATGCCCACCTTCTTTTTTCTTATGATAGAAAGGCTTGAAGGGCTTTCTATTGTTGTAGTCTCCTCCACTACCACCAGTACTCTCTCCATGATTCCTTTTCATATGGATGAATGTATTTGTTAGTTTCTTAATGATTTGATGAAAACTTTCCACATATGTGGTGTCCTTGCCTTTGGTTTTAGCCCCTTCATTATCATTCCCATTATTGTTCTTGGATGCTTGAGAGGCTTTCCTTTCTCCAGTTGTATGGTGCCATGCCGTGAGACTGAGAATTTCATTACCAACTTTTACTGCTTCATTGGTGCCACCTTCTAAGGTCTATGTGTTACTCCTTTTGACCCACATCGCAGTAGGGACAGGGAGAGTAGTGATGTAGAACTCCATGAGCACCTCTTTTTTAGGTTTAGTGGTGGCGAGGATTCTATTGAACAAGGTGTTGAACCGGATATTAAAATCCTTAACATTTTCTTTGGTTTCAATTTTCAAATAGGATAGTTCAAGGACTAAGGCAGCAGGGGTTTTGTCATTTCCATAATTGTCTAAAAAGGCCTATTGAAAGGTAGCCCACGAGGTGATCAATTTTGTTATGAAGCTACATAGATGATGGAGATGTTAGTGAACCTGATGTTGAAGATGTAGAGGAGGAGGCTGTATTAGTTACTACTGAGATGAGATTCTTCTAGTCAGTTTTGAGATCCATAGCTAGGCCAAAGATCGAGGTTTCAATATATGAAGGAGAAATGAATCCAGAAGAATTGATAGACTCGATTAATGGCATGGATAAATTCTTTGACTATGAAGAAACACAAGATGAGAAGAAAGTAAAGCTTGTTGTCACTAAGCTAAAAGGCCATGCAGCGCTTTGGTTGGATGGTGTGCCGGCAGAAAGAAAGAGACTTGCCAAGAAACCTATCAAGAATTGCAGCAGGATGGTAGCAAATCTATGAGGTAAGTTTCTACCAAGTAATTATCAGTAAACCTCATTGAGAGAGATACAAATTATTAGATAGAAGTCTTTGAGAGTGAAAGAATACACAAAGGAATTCTACAATGTATGCATAAGAGCTAGAGAAGCCCAGGATACAGATGAGAAGGTGGCTAGATCTGTGAATGGCATTATGATGGACATTCAAGATTAGGTAAGTATATTGTCTCCTAAAACAATAGAGGAAGCTTATCGGATAGCACTCGAAGCTAAAGAAAAACTCGCGAGGAAGTAATCTACCAGAGAGAGAGGTACTTTCAAAAGAAGGGGAAGTCAAGGTGGTAGAGGAAGATCTACAACACCTAAAGATGGAGCTAGTAGTATCTCAACCCAACATGCACCCACAAGAGGTGATGCAAGAGGTAGAGTTTTTTTCTAGAGGAAGAGGAGGTAGAGGAAGAGGAAGAGAAGTAAGTGTTACAGATGTAACAAGATGGGACACAGAGTTGTTGAATGCCTAGAGAATGCAGGAACAAGCAGAGGAATGAAATTTTTGATCTAGTTGAGGGAGACCCACAAGTAGCAATAGTGGTAGAAGAAGAAAATATACCAGAGAGGGGAGAATATTTGGTAGTTAATAAAGTTTTTCTTAAGCCAGCAAAGGAGATAGTTGAACAATCACAAAGAAAGACCTTACTTAGAACAATGTGTAAATTTCAAGGGAAAGGTTGTCATACGATCATTGATAGTGGCATCACTAATAAGTTTCTCTCTACAGAAGTGGTGGAGAAATTGAAGCTGAAGACAACGAAACATCCAACACCTTACAAGGTGTGATGGTTACAAGAGGGATACAACTGTTAGCGAATGAGTAGTGTGAAGTGGAATTTCAGGTGGGTAAGTATAAAGATAAAATTGCATGTGATGTGATGCCAATGGATGTGTTTCACATATTGCTTGGAAGACCTTGGCAATATGAAAGAGGATCCATGCATGATTGGAAAAGAAACACTTAAAAGTTTGGAAAGGATGGTGTCAGTCATATGTTGCTGCCTTTGCAAGAAGAAGATGTACCAGGAAAGAAGACTAATGCAAAAACTCTATTACTATGAGGAAAGGAATACTTGAAGCAGATTGAAGAGAATGAGGTACATTTTGTTGTAATTTGCAAGGACAAGGTAATAGTGACTTCTACTAAAGTTTCTGATTTACCCATTGAAATTCAAGGAATGTTAGAGAACTATTGTGATATTATTGTTGATGATTTTCCTAATGAGTTACCACCCATTAGAAGAATTAGCCATCATATAGATTTGATTCCTGGAGCAAGTCTACCTAACAAAGTAACTTACAGAATGACTCCTATGGAAAATGAAGAGGTTAGAAAGTAGGTGCAAGAATTGCTTGACAAAGGGCTGATCAGAGAAAGCTTGAGTCCTTGCGTAGTACCAATGGTGTTGAGTCCAAAGAAAGATGTAGGATGGAGAATGTGTACAGATTCAAGAGCCCTAAATAAAATCACAATCAGGTACAGATTTCCTTTACTAGAATTAAAGATTTAATGGATCGCTTGTGTGGAGCAAAGTATTTTTCAAAACTAGATATTAAAAGTGGGTATCATCAGATAATAATAAGAGAAGGGGATGAGTGGAAAACTACTTTTAAGACAAATGAGGGATTGAATGAATGGAGAGAAATGCCCTTTGGGTCATCAAATGCACCAAATATGTTTATGAGACTCATGAATTAAGTTTTTAAAGATTTGATTCGTAAATTTGTAATGGTATATCTGGATGATATATTAGTTTACAGTAGGTCGAAGGAGGAACACATGGGGCATCTGAATTATGTCTTACAAAGGCTACAGTAGGAGAAATTATTGCTAAATTTGAAGAAGTGTTCATTCATGAAAGAAGATCTAGTGTACTTAGGTTTTGTTATTTCTGCTAAATGGCTAATGATGGATCGAGAGAAGATCAAGGCAATCATGGAATGGCCTTCACCCAGAAGTGTTTTTGAGGTAAGAAGCTTTCATGGTCTTGCTAGCTTTTATAGAAAATTCATCAAGAATTTTAGTAAGATTAATGCACCTATTATTGAGACCATAAAGAAGGAAAAACAACAATTTATACGGATTGTTGAAGCAGAAAAGAATTTTCAGTTGTTAAAAAAGAAAATCACTGAAAAGCCTATTTTGGTTTTACCTGATTTTAGTAAGCCTTTCTAGGTGAAGTGTGATGCCAGTGGAGAAGTTATTGGAGGCGTGTTGAGTCAGGAAGATAGACCAACAGTTTATTTTATTGAAAAGCTAAATGATTCCAAAAATAAATATTCTTCTTCTGATAAGGAGTTCTATGCAGTTGTAAAGTCATTAAAGAAATGGAGGCATTATCTAATGTCGAAAGAATTTACCCTTTACTCAGATAACCATGCACTATAGTATATTATGCAGCAACCAAAGCTCAGCTAGAGATATGCTAAAGGGGTAGAATATCATCAAGGTTGCCATACAGTTGCAGATGCCTTAAGTAGGAGGAGTGTATTATATCAAGAGAGTCAAATCCAAGTGTTGGATTTTGATGTTCTTATAGAATTGTATGAAACATATCCATATTTTAAAGAGGCATTTGAAGCTTGTAAAGTTCCTATTTTGATGGATATGAATAAATGGTTGGATTTCTTCTTACATGATGGACTGTTTTTTAAGAAAAATCAGCTATGCATACCAAATTTTTCTATGAGGGAGAATTTAATCACAGAAAAACATAGTGGAGGACTTGCAAGACATTTTGGTGTAGAGAATACTTATGCGTAGTTAAATAGACTTTATTTCTAGCCGAAAATGAAATCTGAAGTGGAGAAGTATGTGAAAACTTGCATGTTCTGTCAATATGTAAAGGGAAGGAGCCAAAACATAGGTTTTTATATCCCATTACCAATTCTAGATAGGCCTTGGGATATGGTAAGTATGGATTTTGTTTTGGGCTTACCAAACGACTCAAAGAGGTAATGATTCAATTTTTATAGTAGTGGACAGATTTTCAAAAATGGCACACTTTATTCCATGTTATAAGACTAGTGATGCTTCTCACATTGCTAATTTGTTTTTTAAGGAGGTTGTAAGATTGCGTGGGTTGCCTAAGAGTATTATCTCATATATGGATTTCAAATTTGTTGGACATTTGTAGAGGACTCTATGGAAGAAATTGGGAACTAAATTAAGTTTTAGTTTTGCCTATCATCCACAAACTGATGGATAGACTGAAGCTATGAATAAGAGTTTGGGCAATCTTTTAAGGAGTCTTACTGTAGAAAATTTGAAGCAATGAGATCAAGTGTTGGCAGAAGCTGAATATGCATATAACGACTCACCTATTAGGATTACATGACAAAGTCCATTCCGTACTGTTTATGGAATGCATCCAAGAGGATTACTTGAGTTAAGAGACTTAGGAATCTAAGAGATGAGAAGTGCAGAGGGTGAATATTTTAATTAAGAAATGCAAGAAATAGATGAACAACTCAAACAACAGCTGCAGGATAGCAACATCAAGTACAAGACTAGAGTAGACATGAGAAGAAGAGAGGTGAACTTTGAATTTGGAGATCTCATTTTAGCACATCTCAGAAAGGAGAGGTTTCCAAAGAGGGAGTATAATAAATTAAAGTTCAAAAAAATTGCACTGTGCAGAGTGTTGAGGAAATTTTCTGCACATGCCTATGAGATTGAGTTACCCCTTGATGTTCGAATATCACCAATTTTTAATGTTACAGACCTATACAGTTATGAAGGTGAAACTGCAGATGATACAACATAAGATCAAGAGACACAAGAGATTGATTTGGTAAAATAGTTAGCCACAAGAAAGGAATTGAAACAAGAAAGATTTTTCTACAATAAGGTGTTTAAGAAAACAAGGGGATGAGAATACTTCCAGTGTTTGGTAAAGTGGAAGGATCACCCAACCATTCAAGTTACTTTGGTTACAAAAGACATGATACAAAAACTAGGTAGCTCTGTAAATGAACTCATGGATAGGAGCCCATGAAGAATTTTTTCCTCAGGAGTCTAATGTAGGAGCATGAGACTGGGACGGAAAATCTTTAAACTTATTCCAAAAATCCAAATAAATCTACAGGCGAAGGAGTGGGGTCCTTTAGCGAGTGATTTCCATGCTTTTCTAGTTTAAGATAACGATAGAATTAAGAATAAAATCGTGTTGTAATTATCGTTTATGGATAAGTTGTAACAAGCTTTATGCACAATTGCTTTAAATCTCTCTATGTAGAAGGCATGATTTTGTATGGGATAAGGACCAAGAGGGCTTATCTATTATTTATAAAATGAAATAACATGATGCTCTGAGTAAGAGAGCCCCGAATCATTATCATCTGAAAAAGACCTGTCTCTATGCATATGATTTTATGGTTCTCTATTGAATGGTAGTTGGACGTGTGTATCAATTTTAAGCCATTCTTCTGAGTCTGAATACCAATGAATTAAGCTTATTTCCAATTAATATTTTTGTTGAATCCTTTAGATTGTGTTTTTCATTCATATCAGTGAGGCTAGCTCTTTAATTTCTTTAGTTGAGTTATGTGGGTAAAACTATGTTTTAGACAAAGAAATCATGAAATACTTAGCCGGAACAAAGTTCCATACTTGAAGTTTTATGGCACATAGAATATACCCTCATCAGGTCCGAAACCTTTATCACATTGCTGAGTGGGAGTGGGACAGAGATGAACCTTTGGAATGTTGAACTCCGACAGTGCGACACTAGCAGAGCCGAAACATTATAGGGAGACTTTAATAACATATCGGGTCCGCGATTATTATTGCATCGCAAGTTTGGAGTGGAGGAGCCTTGTATTGGGAGAATTGGAATTGCCAATTGTAATCTCTGATTGCATCAGAGAAAGGAGCTTGGAAGGGCCAATATTAAACTGTCAATAGTGTTAGTTGCATTAAACACATTTCTTGTAATTAAAGTGTTGATAGTGTAATTCTTTTAAATTAATACCATAGTGGATTAAAATTGCCGACAATGTATTTTCCTTCCTTTGGAACGAAAGTCCTCTGCCCATGTGTTTTGTGTTTAAATACATTTTAACTTGTTTTAAAGCAATGATATTCTATCACTATTATTCCTATGGGATTATAGTCATGATAGAGAAAAAGCAGGCCTATGATATGTTTTGTGCCGATAGTGAAGGTTGGAGTGTATTAAAGGAAAACTCACAAAGCTATCAATAGATGACTCATACACCTATTGAAGCAGAAAGAGGAATTCAGCTAGAAATTGAAGAAATTATATCAGGTCTCAGTAGCTTGTCCATATCACCTGCAACCAGACCACCAAAATCCAAGAATGCAGGCACAATGAAAGGGATGGTATTTCTGTTGTAGAATACAAGATTAGTTCAAAATGAAAGAACGACAACTAAAGGGATCTATGCTGGTAAATTAATAAATAAAGTGTAAAAATAGAGACTAGCATATGCCTATATCTTTTCAACATATGTGAATTACAGATAATAAGAAAAGCCCACAATCTAATTGGTTAGACAATTCATCATTTTGTTGATCATAAAGTTGTGGGGTATTCTACGAATTTGAAATTGATATAAAGATGTTCCTTAAGTATCATCTAAATATAACATAGTTTAATTATTCTATTTATCATTGTTATTGGTGTATAAGGTAAGTACAAGTAACATCCTTGCGTTTGGTATCCAATAGTCTAATCGATCACTTTACGGGGCTTGTGTATTCATTTTATCTCAAATTTCATTAAAAAAGGTAAAAATATAGTAGCCTTATCAATTAAATGGTAAAAATAATAGTGATATCTATTACATTTGATTAAAAGTGGGTAAAACTATATTATCCATATAAATTAAATGCTTGATAAAAAACTATACTCAA
>APFE031354469.1:130026-172552 GCA_000404065.3 Pinus taeda | reverse complement strand
AACGTGATTGCAATCACGTTTTTCATGTCTTTGTCATTTTTCATGTAGTGGGGCCTATCAAAAGTATGCAACAAGGGTGCTCCTTGGATAAGGAATTAAATTATGCATCCAACGAGTGCTCTCGTTCAAAATTTGAGTAAAACCATAGGGAAATAAGTTGAAAATATGAGTTGATTTTTTTAATACTTCTACTATTTTACTCCAAAAATGGTGAATTATCCCCCATGGTTGACCTAATCATATTAAATCCTATTGGTTCTCATAAATTTTATTTTGGTTGTACATTTTTGTTTTGAGGCCCATTTTAGACCTCAAAATTTTTCCAATGACTCTTGGGCCAAACCAATTACACTCTGTTGGAAATGTGCTCACTAAGGGGTGGGAGGGATAAGGTGAATCAATAGTGACAAGGTCTATATGTATACTTTTAAAAATCATTTATAATTTACTGATTCGGAGTCACACATTACGCCATTAGTAGATTAGCTCATATAAAGTATTAACCAACTGAGTAAATAACAAATCTAAATACCATGACCATTACATGAAAGCCATAGAACAATCAAAACAATCACATGTTCAATGGACACAAGAATCTTTGGTGGAAAACCCCCTTCAGATCCAAATCCACCCTTTGTTGTTGTTGCTGCTTTGCATCATTATTAATCGAACAAATCATTTTACATCATCATAGTTGGCTATGTCCAATAAGGAAGTTTCTCATACTAAATCAACTTTGTGAACATCCATCCACTGAAATCCTTAACCCCCAACAAGCCTCACCCAATACCCATTAGACTATTAGAATTCTATTTCTTCAGCTAAAGCTATTGATCACCATCGGCAAGGAACACCCATCCCTTCTTCACCAAGCTATCTCGAACAATTTCTCATCTAGGGCCTCATTTTAGAATATTTAAACTCGACCCCTGCACAAAACAACAACAACTTGATTTCTCTAATAAAATATCAATACATCGACATCAATTCAACAGTAAAAATTCCAATACATCAACAACAAATCTACTCTCAACAACCCAATTACAAGCAACATACCAACTCCCAACAACTCTATTAGAAACATACACAAAATAAAACACCCTCTTGGAATCAATCATATGAACAAAAAAATATTTTTTAGTGAGTTACAAACACTACTCAACAACAATATATATACTATTCAAGGATATGCATCCATCCTCCAAAAAAGTTCTCTGTAATCATAAACATGCTAGCTACTACATAGTAGACACCATAACTTCTATCTTTAGAATGATAAGTTTGTTTCACCAACACAATCAAACGAAAACTTTCCCTCTGAATATCCTGTGCTGCAGGATTCTCTAAATTCCATCATAAATTGTTCCTCACCAAAAACAATATTTTCCCTCTCAATGAATCTCCTCACTCCATGATCTCTTCCATAAATTTATGTAAACTTTCACCCTCTATGAGCTCGATCTGTAGCTTCTATCTTGCCTCTACATGACATTGGGTGCACAATATCACCCCAAACAGTTTCCTTTCTCCTCTTTTTAAACAATTTTTGCCACTCTCTTGACTACTCAATCCATTAAGGCATTCTCACTTCAAACTTCATTCAAACATGTTGATTTAATAAATTAGAATCTTTTATGAAAATTCCCAAACAAGAAATATCATAAAATCAATTAAATCATATGACATGTGCAAGGAATGCGAGAAATATTATGTTACAGACATAGTCGTAGGCACAAAACTGTCATTTCTTGACTGCAATCACATGGATAAGCCTTGTTCTCAATGACGGGATCTCATTCGCAAGGAAAAGCCTACAATGGAGTGATTGGGACAGAGGATCAAGGAAAACACAAAATATTCAACTCAGAACTACCTCCAAATTATTGATAAGCATATATAGCATCTGAAAATATTGTCCAGGCCCTGAAAAGTATCAAAACCATCTTTGCAGCCTCCTGTTGAGATTATACATGATGTAGTAACCATAAGTGCAAGAACAAACTCATGAGTGTAGAAATTGTATCAAGTGGCATCAATCATGAAGCTTAGTTGTAGAGGGGAACTGGATACATTATGAAAGCCTCTTCAACACCTTTAGACATCATCAGAATTCCAATCCATAACTCAAAAGCATCAGGGGAATCTCAAGGGCAACACCACAAGCATCATAGACATGGAGACCTTGTTGGCCAACCAACCATAGCTTGGGAGTTTGAATTCATTAATTGAAAGAAACCTAGAAAGACATACAATACTTATTGTTTTATTAGGAACATATATAGGGAGTTATAATGTTATTATATGGGTAAATAGAGATATAATGAAATCTATGAAAATTGGGATATGTCAGTTATGGCTGACGGATGATAACCCATTGGCCAAAGCTATCCTTTCCCGCAGGTAAGATGCTAAACCCTGGGGTGCAGAGAAAAATATGGAGGTTCTTAGACTCTAGATGATCACCCGAGTATTTAAAAAATAGCGTTATTGCAAACCAACAATGGAAATCCTCTAGAGTATCATAAACATAATGGTGTAGTAGCATTTTGCAGAAACAAGAATAGAGCAAGATGTTGCAAAAAATAGTAACACAACATAGAAGTATATGGAACATAACTGGAAAAGAATGAAGTTGTGTTGATATGAACAAGCCAAGACATATAATATAATATATATATTATATATATATATATATATATATATATATATATATATATATATATATATATATATATATATATTACAAACTTACAACAAAGTTGAATTCTAAAAAGGGAATATTTGTAACCCTCATCACCTAACAAGATTATGAATTTAAACCTTGGCATCATTAAAAAGATTGTAATCCTTAAAATAGGTCTAGGCTAGACACCTGGACAAGAACCATTCATTCTTGGAAAACACTTGGTGCATAAATATACACATTATAATTTACTTAGCAAAACAAAAATTGCAACAATGTTACATTCCACTATAAGGATGGCCATTCAAATTTAACTGTGCATATATTCATTTCCACAGTCTAGAACACCTTGTGAAAGTGACAATTAATTAAAAAGTATAGAAAAGTTTAATAATTACTTCATTCCTCTTTGGGAGATGTCCTTGGAGGAAAAAAAAAAAATTATGTTGCCAAATCCCGTATAAGGCTAGAGTTAAAAAAAATCCACAACATGGGAAAAACCTTAGTCAAAACCCTTGACTAGGAAGTTGCATGCGCATGTAAGGTACGTTCTCATTCTATAGGACCTGAAATCCATTGACAACTTGGGAAAATAAATGAACCTATTAAGGAGGAATGTAGTTGAACCCCTTCAAGTGGAAGCATTAAGAAGAGACAGTTGGGTCTCACCTACAACCAAGGAAGCTTAGTTGTAAACATAACCCTAGTGATGCAAACAGAGGAGAAGAGAATTTGTAATTAAAGGATGGAAGAGGGTTTACTTGTAGGAGAAACCTATCAAACATTGTTAAGAAACTACAACCCTCGAGACCATGGAAACTTAGCTCACCAGTAAGACAACAAAAACAAAAAGGTTAAATTCACTATGGAAAATGAATAGTAAAATACCCAAAGTAGAATGATAGGTTCCTCGAGCACCTGATTTGTTAGTCATGAGATAGTAGTTCTCATGAAACTTTAACATAAACCAGGTGAGCCTTGACCCTTGAAGAAAAGAAGGAAATTTCTAGCAGAGACCATCAACTAGTAAAGTTCTTATACCTACTCTGACTTGTCGGGTGATAAGAGTGATGAGACCATAGTATTCGAGTTAGAAATGAGCATAAATACACCGAAATGTAGAGGTTACAAAGTTGCACCTTGAGAATAGAGAAGGGAAGAATGATTCATGTCAATGAGGGTTTGGGAGGGTTTTTACCATATCCAACCCTTGAATGATTTGAACCATTGGATTGCAATAGGAAATCGATAGTGTAGATGAGGCCAAATGGCCATTCATAATCACCTATGAAAATGAGTCAGGAGACAAATGGGCTTTAAGAAACATCGAATTAACCCTTGGTGCCAGCAAAGTGACATTACTAAGTTTAATTATTAACTAAAGTTTAAACCAACATGAATTGTATGGGGGGAACCGTCTCATGTAAATAATAATTGAAGTTGCATATTAAAAAAATGACCATATTGATACTATTAAATACCCTTAGTTGTATGTGGAACATATCTGCAGTACCAATGAATATTAAAAAAATCAAAATAGCCCTATTGCCATGGAAAGTGAAGAGAACTATTGTAAATATGGTTTTTTTATAAGAATTGTGTTAATACATGTTACAAATGGTATAAGAGAATCTTGGTTACAATACTGAGGTGTTCTTGGGAAACTAAGGAATAACAAAGTATTAATTATGCATAGAGGAATTTGAATGACATGAGAAGAGAAATCAAAATCATCCGAACAGGAGGATCAACACGAGGATCTGGACCAACACCTCATACAGAAGCCTACCCAGAGATGTGGGTTCAACTGAGAGGATAAAATCATAACACGAATATGTTGCTGTTGGAGACAGTTCAACAACTACGAGATGAAATGAAAAATATGAGGGATGATAATGAGAGATTGAGGTTGGAACATGAGAGAATAATGAAAAGTATCTCAGATAGGTAAAATCAAAGGAATCTAAATCCCAGCCTGGAGGATGGAAATAAAGGTGAGATGCATCAACAGGGAGAGAACCACATAGAAGTTGTAGGAGGTAGAATTGATAATCAAGAAGAGTATGAAAATGTTTCTGGTGGTAAAGGAAATAAGAGGCACAAGATTGAGTTCCAAGAGGTGTTTAATAAAATTAAACCTCCAACATTTGATGGAGAAGTAGAGGACGTTGATGGAGCCTAGTTAATCAACACGAAAAATGTTAAAAGAAAATGTTTTAATGTTCTATATAACAAAATATCTAATGAGGGTTATGAATAAAATATTTTAATATTGAAATATACTTAAAAAATATATTAATAACAAAAAATATATGTTTTAATGTGTACTAATAAAATGGCTCAATGGCTCAATTCAAATGTTACGTAAAATATTTTATATATTGTCTTAAAAATATAGGTATGTATCATATAAAGTTATTGAAAAAACAAGTTTTATTGTTAAAACCATTCAAGTGGTCCTGGTATTTTACAATTTAATCATTTTTAGGTATATGTTTTTTTTTGTGGAAATCCAATAAAGATTCACAAATACAATTTAAATAATGAAAAATTACACTTCGTTTTTTGCACTCTAAAATATGTTTGTATTGGAAAAGTTTTGATCTCTTGGGGCATGTTAGATATGTGCTTAAGATGGATCTATGTTGGTATATAATCAATTTGTGCTTAAGATAGATCTATGCTTCTATATAATTAAGTAATCTAGAATAACAAAAAAAAGATGAAAATGGTGAATGTGCATGGAGTAGGCGGAAAATACATCTTAAAGTAGCGCTACTGCCAATGGAAAGAGACAATTTAATCTAGAATATTAATATATGTGGTAGGTACAATGTGTATCATGAAAAGACTTTGTATATTTGAATGGTTGATATCTTATATTCAATTTGTTAGTGGAATTAATTTCATAACAAAATTGTTATAAATTTTTAAATGTTTATATTAAATAAATTTCAATTTTAATGATCATTTATTTTGGTCATCATTTGATGGGTGGGAATTGAACTTAGCTATCATTTTTCCCAACCACTTCAAATAAACACAAAATATTTATTACTTAACTTACTACATATTATTGGTTATCGGCAGGTTTTATAGTAATGTTTTCCCACATAATTCATTATATTACCAATTGCTTACTCTTCCATCACTGTGTGCAGTCGGAGTATCGTCAAAACGGATGTGACAGAAAAAACTCACGCAACAAAGTTGGAGGAACATCGCGATCATAGGAAAATTGAAATCAGGGGAGGTATAATTATTGAGAAAATATTAACAACCAGTAACTATGATTGGCTTAGTGCATGGTACCATTAACTTACATGCCCATACATCATGATTTATTTTCCTGCGGTTTCCATAGCTCCGACTGCGGCAGGCTCCACCACTGCTCCGACTCTGACAGGCTCCTCCCTCCGACTTAATCACTTGGATGTACTTAATGCAAGTGGATGTAGTTAATGAAAATGACTGTCCACCTACACATTCAATGAAACCTGCGAGTGCAAGATTTCAAACTCGCAGTCCCGCTCAAAATTTCAAACTCACAGTCACAGTCCGGCTTGAAATGAAATGTGAGAGGGTGGGCTGTGCCACGTAATTTTTTTAAAATGAAATGAAAAATGCCCTCCCTATAAGTGGATTAGAAGGAAGACCTGGAGTGCTTCACAGGTTTCTAGCTATACCATATCCAGTTCGATCTAGATTACAACTAACCGAAAAGTATGGGTGAAGGCGAATTGAAGCAAATTTTCAGAATGTTCCGTGATTCTTTTGCTAACTGAGTTATTATTTTCAGAAGCCAACTTTCTTTTGCTAACTGAGTTATTATTTCTTAGTTATTATTTCGAATTTTGGCCTCAACTTTGGAAAGTGTGGTTCCAGTTCGAATCTAGCTTGGTGTCTGATTCCGTTGAGTGTAGTTTATGGACGGGGAGTTTTCTTCCCCATTATGTTTTGTTTTACCGACGGGGAGTTTCTTTTCCGAGAGGTTTCGAGTTTCATCTTATTTTCAAACTCGCGATCGTGGATATATGCACTGAAAGTGCTTCTTTGGTAATAAACATATCACGATGGAGCTTAAACTTCTCTTATAGTTCCGTATTCGAGCGCATCGACACCAGGTATTGAGAAAATAATAAATCTATTTAAACATGGCACAAAGAATGATGAATTGGAATTTCAAACACTACCCAAATATAAACCTTGGATGTTGTTCATTTATTGATTAAGATGGGAATTAGTGGGGAATTTTATGGTTTTGAGAATTGTAATTTAAATGTGGTACGTTATCTTTTTCTTTGTATCTTTTTGTCTCCTTTTTATTTTTTCTATAATATTAGATTTTTTTTTGTGATTTATGGGCATTTGAAGACTGGAGCTACTTTATTTGTATAACTTTGTTGCTATTAGATTTGTGTTTAACAATGTTTATTCATTAGTTATATTTTGTTTAAATTTTTTAAGGTAGACAGTACTCTTGCTATTGTAATAGATAGTATGATGCTTATGGTTTTGGTTCATTATAATCCCAAGAATATGGTCCTTTCTCTCTATCAATTCAGTTGTATAGATTTAATGGATATATGTATCCTTGATGTTATTCTTAGTTGGATTATCTATTTTAACAATTATTATACGATTTTTTTAGTTCCTTGTCTTAGTTCCACTTAAGATATTTGTATCCTTTCACTATGTGTTTTAAGAGTCAAACCTTTCTATTTCAAGGAGACAAATATTATTTGCATGTCCATATCCTTATGTAACAAAAAAATATAAATAAAGATATCATAGAATATATATTAACAATGAGAAGAATTGAAAAGTACATATAATTATACAACTTCATTTTAATTACTCCCAACACAACACCATCATGAACATGTTTGTACATCAAAGAGAGGGAAAATAGATATTCAATAAGTAAAACATAACATGATGTGAAATCTTATTGTAAATCTAGGCAATGATTGTTTCGCATCTAAATCCAATACATATACAAATTAAATTTTAAAAAATAGAAACTAATAAAAAAAGTTAGAGGAACCAATAAACACCCAGCAACGTCACTCAACCTTTCTAATAATATTAAAAATAAAACTAATAAATCATAGGTTTCAAATTATTATATATAAATAAAATTATTTATTTTTTAATAGAAATATATATAAGTAATGTTTTCACTTCAAATTTAAGTGTGATATGATATAAATTAATTAGTTATATAAAATAATATTGATTTATATAAGAAAATCAATATGCAGTTTATAACCTCGGGCCATCATTCTTTCATGGGTAGTCCCACTTCCTATGGTTTTTATCATAAGTTCAACATTTATGTGGTTCCCCTCCATAGCCCTTAGCCTCCTCTCTCACAATTTGAGTGAATACGCCTCTCTCAACATTAGTAAACCTTTTCTAAAACTCACTGTTGTTAATGGTGATTGAATTCCCTTCCTTTTTTCCAAGTAGTTTCTGTGCAATTGCATGCTTCTTTCCTTTGAATTTGAGGCTTCCTTTTTCTTTCCAATCATTCCTAGCTTAGATTGCTCGTAGTAGTACTTCATTTTTGTAATAGCCTCAGAGTTTTGTGACTCATCAAACTTTATCATGTCCTTGAAAGTATATGGAAATATCTTTGAATCTTTTCCTTCTCATCCTCTAATGCAGGAGTAATTAGCTCAACAATATCATTGTATTTTAGTAAGACATAGGGGGTCTTGTGTTTCCAAGGAAGTTGGTTTCCTAAGTGTGAATTAATGTAATTACTTAGGCTTTTGAGTGATTTTAATGAGAATAGGATTTAATCGAATATAGTGAGGAATATTTGTAAATATTCTCGAATGTAGGAGAATATGAGAGATTTAGGTAAGTTGAGAGATTGAGGGATTTGAGAAATAATTGTAAAACTCATATTAGAAGTTAGTTCACGATTTTGGGGATTGGAGAGGATCTGATGGGACCCAACCCACTTGGCAACACTTTGCACTTTTATGTATGACTGGGATAGATTATGTGGCGAACAAATATCTCTGTCCGCGGGTTTTCGTGACGGTGGTAGCTGGTGTATTGAATGTGGGAATTAAATGACAATACTCTGCCTCGAAACACGCCTTAACCCTAACCTTTCACGCATTCTCTCGATTGTTCTGTGGTGATTTTGCTCTGAGGTATTCGCTGTCGTCGAGGGTTTGTTGATCTCTGCAACAGAACTCTGTGTGCGTTATGCTGTGGTTTTTGTTTGGCTCCTGGCACTGTCTGAGAACTTGAATCCACCTCTGGTTAACCTGTTTGTTCGTTTAATGGCAACGGTGTTTGATTGTGAAGGCTATTCGGCCAGGTTCCGTGGCTTGACTCCGGTAAGTGGCTTTGCTATTTCTCTGTTCCTTGCATGCGTGGGTTTCTGGTTATATTGCTCGCTTCTGCTTGCGGTTATTATGCATGTTGTCTGTATATATATACTATGGTTCTAGCTCGGGTTTCTTCGTAGCCGTCAATGGAAGTCACTGTATCTTGCTGTACTCCTTCTGGTTCTTTGGCGTCTTTGGTTCGAATTCTATTTGGGTATTATTTGCTTATGGTTATTCGCTTTCTCACAGTGCGGCACTGTCTTGGTTTGGAAGCACAGGACTTCTCAGGCACGCGTCCTTAGTTTAGAACAGGTAATGAATCTCGTCCATGCTTCAATATGGCTTTTTATCTGGTTCTGGAACTAACCCAACTCGCTCCTTTGGTCGACAGTTTCTCGGTCTCGTTCAGGTTGTCATGCTATGGTGTTTGGCTGCGCTTTCCAGGTAAAACTCCTTTTGAAATTTTTAACTTCCCACAGGTATTCTTATTTCCCCTGAATATTCTTTACAACATACATTCTAATGCACATGCATTCGTATTCTTGCAGGTCTCTATTGGTGACCGGTGGCGTAACTTCCAACACTTAATTGTTCGGTCGTTTTCTTTCTGGGTAGGCCTGAAACTTCAATGTTTGTCTGCAGTCTCGATTTCTATTGAAGACCCATATCCTGGTCTAGTTTCTTGGTCACTGTGTGCGCTTATTGACTGTAATCGTATGTTGCTGCTTCTATGTGAAATGCATACGAATTTAGGACCACTGGTCGTTTGTTTTGTTCAAACCCTAGTTCTGGGTTTTTCTATTTTGCAAGTGTTTCCGACTATCAGTCGTTCTCGGCTCTATTTATATTTTTATAGACTCTGTCCTTCGTGACATTGTTTGGCTCTACTGATAGTGCCGTAAATTCAGTTCTTTGATAATTGAAATGAGACTTTGAATATAAAAGAGATTGTAAAGTTTTTGGTTACCTCTGCGTATTCAGATTCTGGATTGTCGTTCGTCCTTTTATGTATTCGAACGTTGGAAAAGTTTGTGAACGTTGCTATGTGAATTCTCTGTCGTTGTTGTCTGAATATCATGAACTGGAACTGTTGCTCAACCGCGCGCGAGAATGAATTGATGACTGGTAGTTTAATAACTATGAATTCACTGTGATTCCATCTATTTGCTTGGTATTTGACTGCTATTCATGTTTGCACAGTAGCCATAACAAATTAATGAAAAGTAATGATACAGTAACTTGACAGACAGTAAAAACGTAAATGTATATAAGCAATCACTTGTACAAATGGTCTAGATGGACAATGGCTTTTCTGTTTTGAATGCTCGGTCTGTTTCTATTTCCTTTTTTTCTTAATTAACTCAACTCTCCTCTCCTGAACTGAACCCCATTCTGTTACATTTGTTTTGACTTTATAGCCCTCTGTTTTCAGTTGATGCTTACAGTTAATTTAATTGTTACAGAATATGGTTACAGAATTTCTACTTCTGTCAATAACTACATTCATTTGGTATTCCAAGACTTGTAGGAACAGTTGGTTGTTATTTCCCTAATTACATAGACTAATCCCTAATTAACAATTGAAGCTACAATAATCCTAACTGAAAAATAAAAAGAGGTATCTAATTTTTACTGACTTTGTAAAATAAAATAAAAGAAAAATTATTCCCATAAGAATTTGACAGTTCAATCGATCACTAGCTTTTGAACCTGGTTGAAGTTCTTTCTGCCCAATTACGGTGAGCTGGATGCTCCTGCATCAGGCTCCCGGGGTGAAAAGAGATCATGACTCCGGTTCATGAGCTCCTCTACTGATGTTCCTATTCGTTCAATCTCCCTGGCATCAAGCCATGAGCTGTCCTCAATCGGACGATTCTTCCACTTGACCAGGTACTGAGATTAACTTTTCCGCCAAGTACGCCTAACTACCTGAGTTTCGAAGATGCCTTCGATCTCAGGAGGTTGGACATAAGGCGTTTTTCTTTTCCAAGTTTCTCCGTCTTCCTGGGTGTTCCGCGTGGATTGTCCGGGTTCATCCTTCTTTTCTTCCAACAGATCGCCTGTATACGGAAACAGATTTGCCACATTGAAGATAGGTGATATGCCTACTCCAGGTGGTAGTTGTATTTCGTAGGCATTCGCTGAAAACTTTCACAAGATCTTACAAGCCCTATCTTCTTGTACTTCAGTTTATTGTACGTACCCTTAGGGAAGCGTTCCTTACGCAGGTGTACTAGAACTTCATCCCCTACCTCTAAATGAACTTCTCTTCTTCTCAGATCTGCATGTTCCTTATATTTCGAGCTGCTGTCCTGTAATTTTGCTTTCACCTGTTCTTGTAAATCCCTCATTGCATTAGCAAAATCTTCTCCATCCGCACTCCGTCGTTCCTGTAAACCAAGATCTCGAAGTTCATGCACTCCACGAGGGTGCATGCCATATAGGATCTGAAAGGGACTGAGACCCGTGCTACAATTAGGCGAATCATTGTAAGCAAACTCTGCTTGCGCTAGCACTCGGTCCCACATCCGAGAATTCTCCCCGACTAACTTGCGTAACAGATTTCCCAAACTTGTGTTCACAACCTTTGTCTTCCCGTCAGTTTGCGGGTGATAAGCAGAACTGTAGCTTAATTGGGTATTCATTTTTTTCCATAAGGTATGCCAAAAATGTCCCGTGAACTTCACGTCCCTGTCTAATAGGATGGTTGTTGGAAACCCGTGTAATCTGACAATCTCATTAAAAAACAAGTGGGCCACGTGAGTGGCGTCACTAGTTTTCCGGAAAGGTACAAAATTTTCCATTTTTGAGAAACAATCCACCACTACCATCACTGAATCATAACCTTTCTGCGTTTTTGGCAATCCCAAAACAAAACCTAAACTCACCAAATCCCAAGGTCTGCCTGGAATAGGTAATGGCGTATATAATCCTCTGTTCTGGCTATGTCCCTTTGCTAATTAACACACCTTACACTTAGTCACAAAACGTTGTACGTCTCGTCGCATTCTCGGCCAAAAATAGAAATGACTAAGTTGCTCCAAGGTCTTATCTATACCGAAGTGTCAAGCCAAACCCCCGGTGTGTTTTTCACGAATAATATTCTCCCTCATGGAACAGCTGGGGATACACAATTGTCCTCCCTTAAAAAGCAATTTCTCCTGTATGTTGTAATCCAACCAAGGACTATTACCCCTTATCAAAGGGTTCTGGCACGCCTCATAGGCTTCTCTGAAATCTGTGTCTGTTTTGTAAAGATCTCGTAAATGCTCAAAACCCAAAACCTGTACAGTGCTTTCTTGTAAAAGTAGGGCTTTTCTACTCAATGCGTCGGCCACCTTATTTGCTTGTCCACTGATATGTTTCAGCACAAAATTAAAACTCTGTAAGTACTCCACCCACTTGGCATGTTTATGATTGAGTTTGTGTTGCTGCATTACATATTGTAATGCAGAATTATCTGAAAACAACACGAACTCGTTCCCTAACAAATAATGCCTCCAGTGTCTTAGAGCCTGTACCACTGCGTTAAATTCTTTATCATATGAGGAGTACTTCTTCCTACCTCATTCAGTTTTCGCTGAAAAATGCTATAGGTCTGTCCTTCTGACTGAGTACAGCCCCAATTGTTGTTCCACTAGCATCACAACGTACCTGAAATAATTTTTGAAAATCTGGTAGCCTGAGAATCCGTCTTTCTGTTATCTTCTTTTTCAATAGTTGAAAACTTTTTTCTGCTGCTTCTGTCCATCGAAAAGGTTGGCTGGCCTTTTTGATGGTCTCCAACATAGGAGCACAAATTCCGCTGAAATTTTTAATAAACTTCCTATAGAAACTTGCTAATCCATGGAAACTACGTACCTCAAACAAATTCTTCGGTGACGACCAATTTATTAATGCTATTACCTTTTCCGGATCCATCTTCAATTCGTTTTCTGCTATCACAAATCCCAAATAAATTAACTCTCTTTGCAGAAATGTACATTTCTTCAGATTTATGAATAACTTGTTTTGTTGTAGCTTTTCCAACACTTTGCGCACATGCCAGAAGTGTTCTTCTTTCGTCTTGCTAAAAATAAGAATGTCGTCCAAATAAACAATTACAAATTTCCCAATATACTCCTTTAACATATCATTCATGAGTCTCATGAATGTGCTGGGTGCATTGCTCAACCCGAACGACATGACTAGCCATTCATATAATTCTTCATTTGTTTTAAAAGCTGTCTTCCACTCGTCTCCCTCTCGTATCCGAATCTAGTTATATCTGCTTTTTAAGTCTATTTTAGAGAAGTAAGCTACCCCACTCAAACAGTCCATCATATCATCCATATGCGGTAACGGAAATCTATACCGGATGGTGATTTTATTGATGGCCCTGGAATCGGTGCACATCCGCCATTCTCCTCCCTTTTTGGGGGCGAGAACTGTTGGTACAGCACATGGGCTTAAACTTTCTCTGATTAATCCTTTGTCCAATAATTCCTGCACCTGTTTCCTGATTTCTTCATTATCCTTGGGGCTCATTCGATAGGCTGCCTTATTTGGTAAGATGGCTCCAGGTATGAAGTCGATATGGTGACTAATACTCCGCTTGGGAGGTAACTTGTCTAGCAAGTCGTCCACTACTATATCTGCAAATTCTTCCAACATCTGCTGTATTTCTATAGGTAAATCTGTGATTTATGTATGTAATAGGACTGTCCTTGTCTTCTTGACTACAGCATAACTTATTTCACTGTTCTCAACCTGCTTTAAAAAATGTTTTCCGCTCATTAGTAATGCCTTAGTTTCATTTACTTCAGCTGTTTCCTTCTCTTCTCTGATAGGCACAAGGGTATGCCTAACCACATCTTTTTCGAACTTATAACAGTTCATCACTCCATCGTGTGTCACCTTTCTATCATATTGCCAAGGTCTGCCCAATAAGATGTGACATACGTCCATCGGCATAATATTGCAAATGATTTTATCCTTGTATCGTCCTATCTGAAATTCAACTTCACTCTGTTCGTCCACCAGCAACTGGTGCCCCTTTTGTAGCCATGAAACTCGATACGGATTGGGGTGTTTTAAACGCTTCAGTCCCAACTTCTCCACCATTTCTGTGGACACCAAATTGTCCGTACTTCCACTGTCGATTATCATCTTACAACACTTACCCTGCGATTTGCAAATTGTCCTGAACAGAGCTTTCCGCTGCGTCTGTTCGACACTCTCATCAACTGGTTTCAGTAACACCTTATCCAGCACTAAAGCTTCTCCCATTTCTGGGGCATTCTCTGCCTCTTGAGGGGGTGCTGCTGCTTCCTCCAGTTGCGCCACATATGCGCCTCGTTGTCCAGTTGAATCTGTTTCTGGGCACTCAAACGAGCGGTGCCCCCACTTGTGGCATCTATAACACTCATAACCAGTTCCCCTTCCACGGCCATTTCCTCTGCCGCGTTGGAACGATCTACCACCTCTCGTTCGGTCTCCTTTTTCTGCTATTCCCAAAGTCCTTGAACTGCTGGCTTCCTCGTTGTTGCTGGCAGTTCGGCCCCTGCCATAGGACTAGCCTCTTCCTCTGGTAGACCCTTGTCCTCTCCGGGCATTCTGTCTTCGGTTAATTTTTTCCTCTGCTTTAATTGCGCTCTGGTATGCCTCCTCAGTATTGTTTGGAGACAAAATGCTTATTTCATCCAAAATATCCATTCTCAGCCCATTTACATATCTAGCTGTCCTTTCTGCCGTATCGTCTGTGTATCCAGCTCGCAATTCACTCGATAAAACTCCTCTGTATACTCTTTCACAGTCAGTCCCCTCTGTCTCAAATTCTGTACCTGTCTATGTAACGCGATTTGATAATCCCTTGGTAGAAATCTGCCCTTCAATTTAGCTACCATCCTTGTCCAAGTTTTAATCGGTGTTTTGTTCAACCTCTTTCTCTCATTCTTGACACTGTCCCACCACAGGGCTGCGTGTCCTTTCAGCTTTGTTGCTGCAAACTTGACCCTATGGTCTTCACTAACTTCCTCGCATTCAAAATACTTGTCCATCTCGCTAATCCAATCTATCACAACATTAATAGACAAACTACCATCGTAAGTCGGGAGTTCTAGTTTTGGTCTGCTGTTTGACAATAAGACAGACTTCAGTAACTTCACTTCTGGTGATTCACCTTCAGGCCCCTCTGCTGCCACTTCCACTTCTTCTTCACTCACATCACCGATCTCTGGATCTCTTCTCCTGCCTGCCTCTACTGCTTCCAACCGAGCAGTAAGAACTCTGAGTTCTTCTCGTAATGCCTCATCTGCCATTCTACGAGCACCTCGGCCTCGTCCTCGTCTACCTATATCCATTTTTCCCAAATCTCTTCAACTCAAACTGCTTTGATACCACTCTGATGGGACCCAGCCCACTTGGCAGCACTTTTCACTTTTATGTATGACTGGGATAGATTATGTGGCGAACAAATATCTCTGTCCGCGGGTTTTCGTGACGGTGGTAGTTGGTGTATTGAATGTGGGAATGAAATGACAGTACTCTGCCTCGAAACACGCCTTAACCCTAACCTTTCACGCATTCTCTCGATTGTTCTGTGGTGATTTTGCTCTGAGGTATTCCCTGTTGTCGAGGGTTTGTTGGCCTCTGCAACAGAACTCTGTGTGCGTTATGCTGTGGTTTTTGTTCGGCTCTTGGAACTGTCTGAGAAGTTGAATCCGCCTCTGGTTAACCTGTTTGTTCGTTTAATGTTAACGGTGTTTGATTGTGAAGGCTATTCGGCCTGGTTCTGTGGCTTGACTCCGGTAAGTGGCTTTTCTATTTCTCTGTTCCTTGCATGCGTGGGTTTCTGGTTATGTTGCTCGCTTCTGCTTACGGTTATTATGCCTGTTGTCTGTATATATATACTATGGTTCTAGCTTGGGTTTCTTCGTAGCCGTCAATGGAAGTCACTGTATCTTGCTGTACTCCTTCTGGTTCTTTGGCGTCTTTGGTTCGAATTCTATCTGGGTATTATTTGCTTGTGGTTATTCACTTTCTCACAGTGCGGCACTGTCTTGTTTTGGAAGCACATGACTTCTCAGGCACGCGTCCTCAGTTTAGAACAGGTAATGAATCTCGTCCATGCTTCAATATGGCTTTTTATCTGGTTCTGGAACTAACCCAACTCACTCCTTTGGTCGACAGTTTCTCGGTCTCGTTCAGGTTGTCATGCTATGGTGTTTGGCTGCGCTTTCCAGGTAAAACTCCTTTTGAAATTTTTAACTTCCTATAGGTATTCTTATTTCCCCTTAATATTCTTTACAACATACATTCTAATGCACATGCATTCGTATTCTTGCAGGTCTCTGTTGGTGACCTGGGTGGCGTAACTTCTAGCACTTAATTGTTCAGTCGTTTTCTTTCTGGGTAGGCCTGAAACTTCAATGTTTGTCTGCAGTCTCGATTTCTATTGAAGACCCATATCCTGGTCTAGTTTCTTGGTCATTGTGTGCACTTATTGACTGTAATTGTATGTTGTTGCTTCTATGTGAAATGCATACGAATTTAGGACCATTGGTCGTTTGTTTTGTTCAAACCCTAGTTCTGGGTTTTTCTATTTTGCAAGTGTTTCCGACTATCAGTCGTTCTCGGCTCTATTTATATTTTTATAGACTCTGTCCTCCGTGACATTGTTTGGCTCTACTGATAGTGCTGTAAATTCGGTTCTTTGATAATTGAAATGAGACTTTGAATATAAAAGAGATTGTAAAGTTTTTGGCTACCTCTGCGTATTCGGATTCTGGATTGTCGTTCGTCCTTTTATGTATTTGAACATTGGAAAAGTTTGTGAACGTTGCTATGTGAATTCTCTGTCATTGTTGTATGAATATCATGAACTGGAACTGTTGCTCAACCGCGCGCGAGAATGAATTGATGACTGGTAGTTTAATAACTATGAATTCACTGTGATTCTGTCTATTTGCTTGGTATTTGACTACGATTCATGTTTGCACAGTAGCCATAAAAAATTAATGAAAAGTAATGATACAGTAACTTGACAGATAGTAAAAACGTAAATGTATATAAGCAATCGCTTGTACAAATGGTCTAGATGGACAATGGATTTTCTGTTTTGAATGCTCAGTCTGTTTCTATTTCCTTTTTTCTTAATTAACTCAACTCTCCTCTCCTAAACTGAACCCCATTCTGTTACATTTGTTTTGACTTTATAGCCCTCTGTTTTTAGTTGATGCTTACAGTTAATTTAACTGTTACAGAATATGGTTACAAAATTTCTACTTCTGTTAATAACTACATTCATTTGGTATTCCAAGACTTGTAGGAACAGTTGGTTGTTATTTCCCCAATTACATAGACTACTCCCTAATTAACAATTGAAGCTACATTAATCCTAACTGAAAAATAAAAAGAGGTATCTAATTTTTACTGACTTTGTAAAATAAAATAAAAGAAAAATTATTCCCATAAGAATTTGACAGTTCAATCGATCACTAGCTTTTGAACCTGGTTGGAGTTCTTTCTGCCCAATTACGGTGAGCTGGATGCTCCTGCATCAGGATCCTTAGGGATGAGGAAGATATTTTAGGATTTTGTTGAGGAGTTTATGAATCTAAACTAGGAATTGGTTTTAGAATCCCTTTGTATAAATGTAAGCCTAAAAGGCAAAATCAGAGGTTAGATAAGCTAGATAGCCAAGCTGGTTAGAGGTTTGATTGTAAAGCCTATGGGTAGATTAGGAAACAGAGGCCACTAAGTAGAAGAATCAAGCTAGAGAGACAGAGAATCTTAATATGCAATCATTCATTGATATATGTATATACAATGATTTAATTCCAAAGCTATGTAAATATGTGGTTGAGCATTAACTAATAAATTATAGTGAATCATAGAATTGCATTATGTATATATATATAGACACATATGCAAGGACAGTTTGGCAGAATACATAGTGAAGAAGAACGAGACAGAGGATTGTAATGGGCCGATTGAACCGATTGCAGAACCAAAGTAATGTTCTAGAATAATAGTGATCAAAGGAACTTGCAGAATTAAGCTCAGGAGAGAGTCATGCAACGAAACAGTGGAAGAATGAAGAACCCCGAAGTAACCCAAACCACAGAGAACACGTTGAAGAAATGTCATAAAACCCAAGTAATGAGATGGATGAGAAGTAAAGCATTGATGCACAAGAACCATTGGATCTAGCAGATGAATGAACAAGATTAAGTCACATGGAATGGGGCTTATTTGAATCGCATTGCATATATCAGGAGTAATGAACCTCGACCTTAAGTGATTTCGATTTGCGATTAGAGATGTCATTGTGGACCATTGCATCAAGAGCTTTGATCAATGACGGAGGATCGTTATTAAAATCCCGCATCGCAACATTTAAATGGTGAGGAATTAATCTTGGCCCACAAGGATTTGCGATATCTGATATCCGATGCGATCAAAGATTTGATCGCATCGTAAGTATTCCATAATAGATGTACCAAGGCCCTTAACCATTGCGATTGCGATATGCGATGTAAGATCAGACCCGAGAAAGTAATGAATGCGGTTTATGTTATATTGAATTCCGAAAGGTTATTGCATATCGAATGCGACAAAGAGTCATGTGTTAGTGTGACCCATAGAGAATTGCGATTGTGATTAGGCATGCATCGAGAAATGTGCAGAGATGAGGAATAAGTGGAAAAGGTATGGTTACACATGTATTTGTGAATATTTCTATTTTATGAGATTTATAATAGAAATAAAGTGATATAAAGGTTTTGTGGTTAAGTCCAATATAACCATAGTATAAGAGTGTGGAAGGTTATATATATGCAGTAATAGGGTTAAGAATGTTTAATGTGTGGTAATAAGAATAGTGAAGGTTCTTGAGGGTGCATATTAATAAAGGTTTATGAAGGTAATTAAGTCTCGATAGAAAGGATGAATGAAGGGTTAGACTATGATGGTTAATAAATCATTTTGCAAAGATTTATTAAAGGGGCCTTAACCATTAAGTAATGAAGATTCAGACTCGGTAGTGAGTGATGAAATTCCTGGGGAAAAACAAATATGTGCATTCCATATGCATATTGTGTATATACTCAGGTTTTCCTGCGTCAAAGTGGTATCAGAGTAGAATTGTAATTGAAAAATTTGGTATTAAAACAGAACAAAGAAATTATGTGTGAATATTTCTTTGAAAAGAATTTAGAACAGATTTATGTGTTAAGATGTGTAAGCAGGAAAGGGCGATTAGATTTTAATTTGACACACAATAAGAAAACAGAGGTAAGGTATAGCAGAATATTTGAACTTGCAGATGCAAGAGGCAATCTACAATCCATTCGAAGTATAGGAAACGGTGAAACAAGATCATGCAGAGATCTTGAAGGGGAGATGACATAATGTTTTTTGATTTGATTTGAAGATTGGAGAATGTGTGGTTTTTATATCGATACACAGGTGACAGCATAAGAAGGTGAGAAGGTTGTAGTAATCTGGAGCGAGGAGTGCTTGAATTGGTTCCAGAGGGAAGAACCAGAGAAATGATAACATATTGAGCTCAGAGGAGAGAAGCTTAGTGAGGCATAGAGAGCAAGAAGGAGACTTGTTACTGCAGAGGTATTATTGTAGATCACAAAGGCAATTCCACAAAGGATGTGGGTAGAATTGCTAAGTAATGAAGGAAGCTGGTAAGACTTTCTAAGTGAAAGAAAAGGTGGCCAAAACCAAGTATTTCATTGTGATTGAAATAAAAGAGGACAATTGTGTTTCTTAAGATGTGCAGATGAGTTAAAAACTTAGAAGGAGCAAAGAAGAGTGCTCAAAGGAGGTTCCAGAGATAGAGAACCAAGGGCTTGCCAAAAGACCAAGTACATAGGAAAGCTTGGTGAGGTAAGTGGCAATAGGGAAGACTTGCTATTGTAGAGGCTTTAGTGCAGCTCACAGTGAATGAGTGAGGAGCTCATGAAGATAGAGATGGAGAAGAATATGGCTACTGATAGTTATAGTAGAGCTTCTGAAGAAGACCACGATAGAAGAAAAATGAAGAAGGAGGATGCCAAGGCAAATGGAAAGAGGATGAGTCAAGAGGAATTTGACAAAGAGATTGCTGAGATGAAAGAACAACTCGATGTATTGATGATGATACTAAAGGAAAGCCAGAGACGAGGTTGGGTATTAAATAAGAAGCTAGTAACGTGGCATAAACTACAGAGAAGGCTACAACAGAGGCAAGTAAGGTGGATGATGGGAAAACTCAGAGAAGCTGAGTTGGAAATGGAAGTGTCTATTTGTGAACTAGAGTAGGGTGAAGTTTTGGGTGAAGAAGAAGGAATTATTGATGATTTTCTGAAGTCTTGGACAATTGTAGACCAACAGGAGATTGTAAAACCTTATATTGTTGAATCTAATTATTTTGGTGTGATTACAAGTTTTGTAGAGGATGAGAAATCTTTGGAAGTTGTTAAAAGTATGGAAGAGTGTCTTTCAGAAGAAAAAAACTTTGAAGTAAAGAATGATGGGCAATGTCTCGTGAATGAGGAAAGCAATGAATTATTGCAGCAGAAAGAACTTAGTAATACATTGATGTTTGAAGCTGTGACAACATAGGAAGAATTTATTGTGAAAGGAGATGAAATTCAGTCTGAACAACTGATATGTGAAGCAACAGTTGAGATTATTGAACCATGTAATTTTCAAATTGATAATTGCATGTAAATGCAGGAAACCTAAGTAATGATGAAGTGCTTATGAAGTGTCACAAAGAAATTGAATTGCTGGAGTATTTGCTAAGAAATTCAGAGAATGACAGTGCAATTGCAGAGGAAGGAGTTCATTACAGTGGACAAAATAAAAAAGACATCATTAGAGCAGATGGTGTGGAGGAGAGACTAGCTGACAGTCTCGCGAATTCTGCTGAGAATTCAAAACAACATATTGATGTGCTGACAGAGGAGGAAGAATTAGAGCAGCAAGCTAAATTGTTGCCAAAGGAAGGAAAGGCACAAAAGCCTTATGAATTTTATTTTAATAATTATTTTTTGAATGCAAGTTTAGTTGTAGATGCTGGAGAAAATTTGGTACAGATGAGTAGCAAAGTAATAATGGTATAAGGGGATTATGTGGAAGTATTAAATTCATGGAATAGATATGTTCGATTGCTTAAAAGAATGCTGGAAAGTGAGGATTCAATACAGAAAGAGATAACCATGAAAGAGGGTAAGGATGAAAGGGAGGCAATAAGAGTAAGTGACATAATTCAACAACTTCAAGAGGAAGAAGAACAAATTGAAGAGTTAGTGGACATCAGCAACAATCTGAAACAAATAGGAAGAGGTAGAAGTAAGTGGCAGAGTATGGACCAATCCAAGGATGAGCTGGAAATGGAGATTGAGGAATTATAGCAATCAATGATGAAACAATCCATATGGAGGATATTTATAGTAGTCAGAAGGATGATCAATCAGAATTTGTACCTGATTGACAAGGAGAGGAAGATGAAACAAAAGACAACAGACATACATCAACAGTAAAGGTGCAAGGCATTTGGACAGTTACAAACTAAAGTTTGGGACGCGGGAGGTTTTTCTATCAACTTATGAACACACATGATCTGGAGATCATGAAAATTTTCTACTTTGGGAGTTTGATGCAGGAGCAATCAACTCAACAATATCATTGTATTTTAATAAGACATAGGGGGGTTGTGTTTCCAAGGGAGTTGGTTTCCTTAGTGTGAATTAATGTAATTATTTAGGATTTTGAGTGATTTTAGTGAGAATAGGATTTAATTGAATATATTGAGGCATATTTGTAAATATTCTTGAAAGTAGGAGAATATGAGAGATTTAGGATAGTTGACAGATTGAGGGATTTGGGAATTAATTATAAAACTCAGACTAGGAATTAGTTCATGATTTTTCAGAATGGAGAGGATCTTTAAGGACGAGGAAGAGATTTTAGGATTTTGTTGAGGAGTTTATGGATCTAAACCAGGAATTGGTTTTAGAATCCCTTTGTATAAATGTAAGCCTAAAAGGCAAGAGAGGTTAGATAAGTTAGATAGTCAAGCTAGTTAGAGGTTTGATTGTAAAGCCTACGGGTAGATTAGGAAACAAAGGCCACTAAGTAGAAGAATTAGGCTAGAGAGACAGAGAATCTTAATATGTAATCATTTGTTGATATATGTATATATAATGATTTAATTCCAAAATTGTATAAATGTGTGGTTGAGCATTGACTGATAAATTATAGTGAATAAGAGATTTGCATACTATATATATATATATATAGATATATAATATATATATATATATATAATATATATATATATATATATAATATATATATATATATACTAATATATTATATAACAATATATATGCAGAGTTCGGCAGAATACACAGTGAAGAAGGAAAAGAAAGAGGATCATAATTGGCCGATTGAACCGATTGCAGGAACAAAGTAATGTTCTGAAATAACACCGATCAAAGGAACTCGCATAATTAAGCTCAGGAGAGATTCACGCAACGGAACAGTGGAAGGATGAAGAACCCTGAAGCAACTCGAACCACAGAGAAAACGTTGAATAAATGTCGTAAAACCCAAGTAACAATATTTGAGAAGTAAATCATTGATGCACAGGAACCGTTGGATCTAACAAATGAACGGATAGGATTAAGTCGCATGGAATGGAGCCTGTTTGAATCGCATCGCATATATTAGGAGTAATGAACCCTGGCCTTAAGTGATTGCGGTTTGCGGTAAGAGATGTCATTGTAGATTGTTGGATCTAGATCTTTGATCAATGGTGGAGGATCATTGCTAAAATCCTGCATCGCAACATTTAAATGGTGAGGAATTAATCTTGGCCTACAAGGATTTGCGATATCTGATATCCAATGCGATCAGAGATTTGATTGCATCGCAAGTATTCCATAATAGAGGTACCGAGGCCCTGAACCATTGCGATTGCGATATGCGATGTAAAAGCGGACCCGAGAAATTAATGAATGCGGTTTATGTTATATTGAAGTCCAGAAGGTTATCGCATATTGGATGCGATAAAGAGTCATGTGTTAGTGTGACCCGCAAAGAATTGTGATTGCGATTGTGATCAGGCATGCATTGAGAAATGTGTAGAGATGATGAATAAGTGGAAAAGGTATGGTTACGCATGTTTTTGTGAATATTTCTATTGTATGAAATTTATAATAGAAATAAAGTGATATGAAGGTTTTGTGGTTAAGTCCAATATAACCATAGTATAAGAGTGTGGAAGGTTATACATATATGTGGTAATAAGGTTAAGACTGTTTAATCTGCGCAATAAGAATAGTGAAGGTTCTTGAGGGTGCATAAAGATTAATAAAGTTTTATGAAGGTAATTAAGTCCCGATATAAAGGATTAATGAAGGGTTAGACTATGATGGTTCATAAATCATTCTGCAAAGATTTATTAAAGGGGCCTTAACCATTAAGTAATGAAGATTCAGACTCGGCAGTGACTGATGAAATTCCTGGGGCAAAACAGATATGTGCATTCCATATGCATACTCTGGGTATACGCAGGTTTTCCTGCATCATCCTCATACTTCAATATCCAGTTAAATACGAAATAAATGTGTAATTTTTTTGTTTTTAATATAAATTTGATATGTAATATTTAAAAATATATATATCAATAACTAAAAAATATTTTTGAATAAGTTGTAAATAAAGCAATTCAATGTCTCTATTAAGCATTACCAATGTCTCTATTAAGAATTGCCCGGAAAAAAACAAAACAAAATAGAATTTTATATCAACTTTAAATAGATAAAGGCAAACTCTTTAATCACCTAAAAAGCCAAAAGATAAATATATTTAAAAAAATTGTGAAAAACTCTACTTTGTTTGATTAGACATTGTAACCATGTTTAAAAATGTTCTCAATATTCTTTATTCTGAACACCAATCAATAAATAAATTACAATAAATCTTAAATCAATAATAATTTATTAAGATAACACAAAGAATTTACGTGGAAAACCATGGGAAAGGATCAACAATTATTTTTATTAATAATACAATATACATCAAACTTCACCTCCACTCCAATGTCCTATGCCTTCCACTCTCTAATTTTTTTTTGCAATTCAACGGCCACAATACCATGTGTAACGAAAACCATGTGCAAGCTATAAATCTGAATTATTATTTTTCACTCTCTATTTATTTTGTGAGATATATCCTATATTTAAATATTCTACACATGGAAATACTACATGAAAAATACCATGTGTAACCAAAACCATGGGTCCAAAACAATAGACCAAAAACCATGTGCAAGCTATAAACCCAAATTATTATTTTTACAATGAGAACATCACAAATAAATATTTAAAGATTATGACAACTATCAATATAACTTAAGTTTGTTTCATTTTTCATTTTTTAGTTTTTAACATTGCATTTTATAATAACTGATTTTAATGAGTGATTCATTGTACATGCATGGCTTAATCATTGAGACAACCATATAACTACTCTAATCATAAAAGAGCCCATGCACACACAAATATATTTCACAAATTTATTTAGTTATAATATGATTTTATTATTTTTGTTTATTTTTTATTTATGGAATATAAGGTTTGAATGTAACGTCAAATTATAGTCATTGTTTAGGCAAACTACCTTAAAAATTTGTGAAAACTTCATAATTACATTTGTGTATGTACATTGAATTTATATTATAGTTATTAATTGACAATTGAATACTAATTAGAATGACTTTGGAATGCATCAGTATAAATATGTACAGATTTTTTGGATCTCACATGTGACCTTTACACTATCAATAAAATATAAAATAAATTACATTTTAAAAATAAAAAAATATTATATCACAAAGTTAAAATTGATTTCTTGGGTTAATGTCATTTTCCACAAACTAGGTGGAAATTGTTAGACAAGTATTAAATTGCAATGATAAATGTTTAATTTAAAGGATTTTAATTTGAATGTTATTTAATCATTTTGATTTATTAGGAGCTAAACTTATTACCATTAGTCATAAAACCTTTCTTGAAATTAAGTGTAGGAAAACTAACTATGTACTTGACCAAGGGTGTCATATCATTCTTCA
The DNA here is from genome assembly GCA_000404065.3 of Pinus taeda. Taxonomy (NCBI): domain Eukaryota; kingdom Viridiplantae; phylum Streptophyta; class Pinopsida; order Pinales; family Pinaceae; genus Pinus; species Pinus taeda. The sequence continues at coordinate 147,402 of APFE031354469.1, read as the reverse complement.
ATGCATGACCTTTCTTTATTACTAGACCAACATGTACGCATTCATCATGGTAGTGCATTTGTAATGTGCATGGTAATCTTTTTCGTTGGATATTATTTGTAATGTGAATGGAAGCATTTTTCATTCATATGTGTATTATTTGATATTGGTGAGGTGAATTTTGAAAGAGATAATGCTTGCAGCCATTTCACTTCATTCTTATATGTAGAGTGAGTTAATCACTCCAATTTGGAATTGGATTACAACTTGATGACCATGACCTAGGACCAAGCAATCTTGTTTTGTTCCTTGAACAAACACATATAAAATAAGACTCTTAATCAATGTCATGATGTCAACTTCAATTCCACATGTTTAATATGTAGGATGTTTCATCTACATGTCTCACATGGAAGGCATTCCTTCTATGTTAAGAGCCACAAAGGGAAAGTTTGGATAGGCCTTTCTATGTTATGTCGTTGCACTAATAGAAGTATGTTTTTCATGTGTTCTAGGTGATCAATGTTGTGTAATCAACTGTTATAAGTGTAGGATCATGCTCAATTTTTGTCTTTTTTCACTTCGGATTTACAAATCCCACACTTAGCTAAATATGGAAAAGTACATTCTTGAGCAACCTAATCTCACTAAGCCTTCTTGAACTGCACAGTATAAGTCTTCAAGTTCACATCTTAATTCTTAGATCTTGCCTTCCAAAACTACGCATTGCGTTGTCTCAGTGCTCAAATCTAACCCTTGAGCTCTGGAAATGCACGATCCCTACCTTTCAGTCACCTTCCCCTATTCATTGTAGAGTCTCAAGAAAAAAGCCTCAACCTTGACCACTTGAACTGTGCAACTACGTAAGCCCTTAGCCACTGTTCATTAAGAACTGCGCAGTGGGCAACCTGAAGCCTCAAACATCCATCCTTATCAGCTGACCTCCTCAACTGCATAATTATCTTCCCCTAGCTAGCCTAAACTGTGCATTTCACAGTATCAAGGCTCAGTCCTAGACCCGGACCTCCTGATCTGCACAACTGCGTAATCCATGATCTAGTGTCTCAACCTATCACTTGGTACTAGCTCAGTTAATGGTTGTCATGAAGCATGTTAGACTAGGGCCTTATTGGATGGATGCCGTCTTGTTATGAGTGGATTTCAATTGTAGGTATTATATAATTTTTTGACAAGATGATGATGGAGGAGATAAAGAAGGAGACCATGCTAGAAGACACCTTTGTAGCTACAAAAACAAGTTTATCAATAAAAAAAGACAAAGGGACACCAAATTGTGACAACAGTTGGAGATCAAGATCACATTGAAGAGTCCCTACCTTCAAGCCTTATAGAGGAAGAAGAAGAACATGTACTATCTTTCAAGAAGACATGAAGACAATAGCAGAAAGAATGACTTGAAATTGTCATATGATCATGTGGCCTATGTCATCGATGTCATGTCACGTCTCGTCAAGGTGTCATGTCAAGATGTATATGAGTCATGATTTTCCACATCATTCGTGGATTATGTAATTTTAATATATCATAAATGTAATCAAAACAATAATGCTTCCTCACTTTAGGCCAATTCTTTCCCAGCATAAGGGAGGAAACCCTACCAAAATTTAGTTTTATGGTAATTAATTTAAAATAAAAAGAATGGTGGAATTTATAAAGACCAATGCCTATCTATTTGGGTGATGGAGTTAAAATCAAAATGCAAGGCTTTGAATATGACAAAGAAGACACAATTGAGCCATTCACTAATGTGGCTTAATTACTACAAAACAAATTTTTGAATAACGATAGAGTAAAAGGAGAGATTTGATTGGGGCTACAAAGGTACTAGTGATGTTGTTATTGCTTTTTATGAGTTGGAAGATGGGAGCTTGGCAACATGAAAAAAGGAATAACTAGGAACCCTTAAAGAAGATGCACCATCATAAACATGAAATTACCACCAAGTGATAACAGACAACCACGAACAACAAAGGAATAACCAAAACATGAACTCTTAAATGAAGTAGAGAAATTAGTACAACCTTCTTATTGGACAAACAACCAACAATACATCATTTTTTGAATTTGATTTTGTAAGATGGTCAAGAGGACAAAACAAGTCTCACCTAAACTCATGGAAATTGCAAAAACCATAACCATTCATGGAAAGAATAGAGTGATGGAAAAATATTACATAACCCCTCTTCTAATCCTCCTAAATATATTCACCTAAGCTTGGAGGGAACTCCCAATATTCAAGCTATGACTTTGGCAAAAGTACCCTCTCCTCTATTTATATCTTCCAAATCAAACCCTAATTCATAAAATAATATTTATTTTTTTGAGGACCTAATCCTCCGCAAGTGGAGTACTTCCTTTTGTCTTTTCAATAAATAAAATGGGTCCATATATTGCCACCTGCCACTTTCTCTTTCATGAAATCCTTTTAAATCATGAATTTCCTACTCATATGAGGGTTTGATTATGTCAACAAACACATGGTATTCCCCCATGCAAAAATTCTCCCAAATATGAAGAAAAGGTCTTGAACAATATGTACATTGAGAAATGTAGTGCAAGAAAGGACTTGTACATGTTTCAGAAAAACATAAATACAACAAGATAGAGAGGTATTGCTCACATTGAACAACTGAGAGAAAGAAATCCACAATAAGGATGAACTTACAGTTTAGTTGAAAGGAAATTGTAAAAAGAATCAATACAAATGTATGGATCTATATGGTCGTATGGAGCAATATAACAATTGTACAACTTCTACCTTTATTTTTTGTGTAGATCGTATACCTCATTTTGAAATGATTTTTATGACCATACAATTGTTATTTGAGTAGCTTGTAGAGTTTTCCTTGAGGTATGTAAATCTGATTTTGAAGAAGAAATTACTTATGTATCTGCAAAACTCTTTTATTCTTCAAGTACTTAAATTTTTAGTTCTTGTGTGACTAATGCCATGATCTGAAAGTAATTTCTACATTATATTAAATTTTGAAATTTATCTATTTAACTAGGATCATATGGATAATAGTCACCTAGGGTTGAATTTTTGTAATGTACTTAACCCCAAATACCTCAAAAGGTGAAATATGCCTCCAAATATGTGAATATGTGTTCGAAAATTTGTAATGGGATGCTACAGTTTAAGCAAGCCTCAACGAAATTTAGGGCCTCAATCGAGAAATCTGGTGAAAGAGATAGTTATTCGGTAAAATCCATTGATATTACTATCAGGATCTCAGATGGCGCCTCCTTATGCTGTAGGGAGGAGGCAGACTCATTAGTTCGGGAAAATATTGGGGAAAAGGGAATCCCTTCTGTGATATTTTCCAGCAATGCAATTTGTTTTTAGTTTTGATGTCTACCCTTCTTATTTCATGACAAGACTACCCTACATTAAGTTACAAAATTTCTTTCATATCCATGAGGTCAACACCAATTTGTGGTTCAAGATATAACTAAGTTGGAACAAACTTAGCTCTACAACATATGTTATTTTTTAACCTCTAATGTTTATGGACAAAGAGATATCAATTATTTTTTCACTTGTGAGATCCAAAGTATTACCTTTCCCATGTTGAGTTCCATTCTTGGTTTCATGTATTTGTTTCTTTCAAATATCAAAATTGTTTATTTCCTGCCTTTGAAAGGTTTCTGCAGGGGGAAAGAAGGAGAAGGAAGGGTGGAACCATGCCATCACACATATGATTTGATTCATTTGGTTAAATTCATGAGATTGGATTCTCGATGCCTCCAGTCGTGGTGATTTCATTCTACAACGAGAATGTGCACTACAAGGTTGCCCACACTACAAGAGGATGACCCATACCCAAGCCCTCCATCTTTCTAAGAAACTTCAAAATACTTCTAAACAAGCACAACCGGGCTATATGTGTAGGATTCCACGGAGGAAGAGACTAATGTTCATATGGGTGTGAGAATTTCATATACTAGCAATGCTCTTTAACTATATGATGGGGGTTGTGTCTTTTTAAAATTCTTGTGAGGAGCTCAAGCTCCTTTTTTTCCTGCCCAAGGAAACTTTGTCAGACCATAGTTGTCTATTTTGATAGTGAAGCTTGCCCATGACCTTGTATTGATGTTTTCTAGAACTAATGTTATCTCAACTTCCATAGTCTAATCAACATATTTTAACATATAAGTATTTGAAACTTATTTTATGCATGCCCATGGTTTATCTTTTATGGTTTTTATTGCATGTTATTATGTCATGTTATGTATATGTATATTTTATGATTATGGTAATGGTATCGGTGTTGGTTGCATCACCCCAGTTGGGTGAATTGGGGATGTTTCAAGTCCCAATATATAAGTATCAAATTCTTGATACAACATCATTGATGATTGTTTTAACCCATAAAAGGAATTTTTTAGCATGCATATTGACTCTTTCTTTCCTTTCACAACAAATCCTTCTAATTTTTTCATGTAGTTTTCTTCTTCTAGATCCCCAAAAAGGAATGTTATGTTCACATCCATTTGTTCTACTTCAAGATCAAAATTAGTACAATAGATATAATAATTATAATAGAAGTAAACTTAGGAACAAGAGAAAAACTATCAACAAATACTGTAACTGGGAGTGACCCTTTGCTACTAACTAAGCTTTCCATTTATCCTTTTTTGATAGCATGTTTTTACCATGTGCATCCTTAATGCCTTGTAAGTTAGGAGAATGTTGAAACTATCTTGAATGCCCTAATGATAACAACTCCTTCTCAAAATGTGTTATATAAGGGGAAAATTTTACAAGACTCCAATGGTGTAAAGATATGAGAGTTTCAACACTACGAAAGGCTTCCCTAGACCCATGAGACACCTCAACTGGTTGAACTTGTGCTTATACCCAAAGAGAGGATGAAAGGTTGAAATGACCTCAGCTCAAGTGCATATACAAAAATTGTGCATATACAGAAGATATGCACATATCTTCCAGATATGCACATATCTTCCGTATATACATAAATTTCGTATATGCACAAATTCCATATACAGAAATTGTGCATGTATGGAAATTGTGCATATACGCAATATATGCTCATATCTTCCTTATATGTGCATCTTTTGTATATATGCATTTACCGTATATGCGCAACTTCCGTATATGCACATATCTTCCGTATATGCGTAGATTTCTTATATGTGCATATCTTCCGTATATGCACGTCTTTTATATATGTGCATCTACCGTATATGTGCAACTTCCATATACAAAAATTGCGCATATACGGAAATTGTGCATATATGAAAGATATGTGCATATCTTCCATATATACATAACTTTCTAATATATGCATATCTTCCATATATGTACATCTTTTATGTATGCGCATCTACCGTACATGTGCAACTTCCATATATGGAAATTTTACATATACGAAAATTGTGCATATATTGAAGGTATGCGCATATCTTTTGTATATGCGAAATTTTTCTATATGCACATATCTTCCAGGTACATGTGAAACTTCCGTATATACACATAATCTTCATGTATGTGAAGCTTTAGTATATATAACTTTTGTATATGTGCATCTTTTGTATATGTGCAACTTCCGTATATGCACATATCTTCCGTACATGCGTAACTTTCTTACATGTGTATATCTTCCGTATATGCATGTCTTTTATATATGTGAATCTACAGTATATGTGCAACTTCCATATACAGAAATTGCACATATATAATGTGCACATATAAGAAAGTTATGTATATACAGAAGATATGCACATATGTTCTGTATATGCACAATTTCCGTATATGCAAAATTTTCATATACAAAAATTGCACATATACAAAAATTGTGCATATATGGAAGATATGTGCATATCTTCGATATATCCCTAACTTTCTTATATGTGCATATCTTCCATATATGCACGTCGTTTATGTATCTGCATCGTATACATAAACGGTGTATTTATGTATATATAGAAGATATGCACATATCTTCCGTATATGCACATCGTTTATGTATCTACATCGTATCTGATCGTATACATATGTATCTGCATCATATATGCGCAAATTCAATATACAGAAATTGTGCATATACAGAAGATATGTGCATATCTTCTGTATATACATAAATTTCTTATATGTGTATATCTTCTGTATATGCACGTCTTTTATGTATGTGCATCTACCGTATATTCGCAAATTCCATATGAAAAAATTGCGCATATACAAAAACTATGCATATACGCAATATATGCACATATTTTTCGTATATGTCCATCTTTTGTATATGTGCATCTACCTTATATGCGCAACTTCCATTTATGCGCATATATTTCGTATATGTGTAAATTTCTTATATGTGCATATCTTCCATATATGCACGTCTTTTATATATGTGCATCTATCGTATATGCGCAACTTCCATATACAAAAATTGTGCATATATGGAAGATATTCACATATCATTCGTATATGCGTAACTTTCTTATATGTGAATATCCTCCATATATGTACGTCTTTTATGTATGTGTATCTACCATACATGTGCAATTTCCATATATGGAAATTTTACATATATGGAAATTGTGCATATATAGAAGATATGCGTATATCTTCTGTATGTGCGAAACTTTTCTATATGCACATATCTTCTAGATATATTTGCAACTTCTGTATATACACATAACCTCCAGTATGTGAAACTTTAGTATATGTAACTTCCACATATGTGCATCAACCGTACATGTACAACTTCCATATATGCGTAACTTTCTTATATGTGTATATCTTCCGTATATGCTTGTCTTTTATATATGTGAATCTACAATATATGTGCAACTTCCATAGACAGAAATTGCACGTATACAGAAATGTGCACATATAGGAAAGTTATGTATATACGGAAGATATGCACATATCTTCCATATATGCACAATTTCTGTATATGTGCAATTTCCATATATAGAAATTGCGCATATATAGAAATTGTGCATATACAGAAGATATGTGCATATCTTCGGTATATCCCTAACTTTCTTATATCTGCATATCATCCGTATATGCACGTCGTTTATGTATCTTCATCGTATATGCGCAAATTCCATATACATAAATTACACATATACGGAAATTGTGCACATATGGAAGACATGTATCTATCCTCCATCTATACATAAATTTCATATATGTGCAAATTCTATATATAGAAATTGCGCATATATGGAAATTGTGCATATACGGAAAATATGTATATATCTTCCTTATATACATAATTTTCTTATATGTGCATATCTTTCATATATGCACGTCTTTATGTATGTGCATCTACCGTATATACGCAAATTCCATATACAAAAATTGCGCATATATGGAAATTGTGCATATACGCAATATATGCGCATATTTTTCGTATAAGTCCATCTTTTATATATGTGTATCTACCGTATACGTGCAACTTCTGTATATGCGCATATATTTTGTGTATGCGTAAATTTCTTATATGTGCATATCTTCCATATATGCACTTTTTTTATATATGTGCATCTACCGTATATGCGCAACTTTCATATACAAAAATTGTGCATATATGAAAGATATGCGCATATCTTCTGTATATGCGTAACTTTCTTATATATGCATATCTTGCATATATGAATGTCTTTTATGTATGTGCATCTACCGTACATGTGCAACTTAAATATATGGAAATTTTGCATATACGGAAATTGTGCATATATGGAAGATATACGCATATCTTCTGCATGTGCGAAACTTTTCTATATGCACATATCTTCCAGGTATATGTGCAACTTTCATATATACACATAACCTCCATGTATGTGAAACTTTAGTATGTATAACTTCCATATATTTGCATCTTTTGTATATGTGCATCAATTGTATATACTAGACCAATGCTCTCTAAACATACCAGTTAATAACATCACTACCATGAACCAAGCCTGGCAGGCAACTTTCATATATGCACATATCTTTCGTATATGCGTAACTTTCTTATGTGTATATCTTCTGTATATACATGTATTTTATATATCTGAATCGATAGTGTATGCGCAACTTCCATATACAGAAATTGCGCGTATACGGAAATGTGCATGGTTCTCTTGCATGTATAGGAGGGTAATCAATTCAATTTTTCATGATTTTACAAGTAAAACCCCTAAACAACTTTACTTGAGCATATAGCTAGGCCAAAGGTCATAAGATGACCTTGAAATAGTTTTAAAACATAACATAATACCAAAAATAACTAAAACGTGTTGGAGAAGAATGGTCTCCACCATGACATCATCCCTGCAGCCGAACATCCCTTAGGTGGTAACATATGTATATGCACATATCTTCCATATATGCGTAACTTTCTTATGTGTATATCTTTCATATATGCATGTCTTTTATATATGTGAATCTATAGTATATGTGCAACTTCCATATAAAAAAATTGTGCATATACGAAAATGTGCATCATTCTCTTGTGCGTATAGGAGTGTAATCAAGTCAATTTTTCATGATTTTACAAGTAAAACCCCTAAACAAATTTACTTGAGCATTCAGCTAGGCCAAAGGTCATAATATGATCTTGAAATAGTTTTAAAACATAACATAATACCAAAAATAACTAAAACGTGTTGGAGAAGAATGGTCTCCACCATGACATCATCCTCCAAAGTAGGCAATACAACATCAAGGAACTAATGCAAAGGTACAAGAGTGATCCTAACTCCAATAAAGTCCCAAAGTGTATGTGTACATCTCCAAAAGGTGCCTCCTCCATTCTGGCATCATCTAAAAGAGGCCCTACATCACCCTTTTCATGCATGGGGGAGCAACGTGGCTACAATGAAACTTCAAAGGTATATAGAATCTATGTGCCTGGTAAAAGAGAAGTGGAGTGTCATTATAAGAAAACTCAACTTGAGCCAAGACTTGATTCCACTGCTTGGGATGATCTCCAACCAAAATGTGCAAAATATTGCCTAAAATTTTATTCACCACTTCAGTTTAACCGCCCATTTGTGGGTAGTATGCTGAACTAACGTTCAATTATGTGCCCAGTTTCCTCCACAATCTTCTTCAGAAATGTCCCAAAAATCTGATGTCTTGATCAAAGACGATACTTTTGGTAATTCCATGTAATCTTACAACTTCCCGAAAGAATATATTAGCAATAGGAATGGCATTACTAGTTTTAGTAATGTGAAAATTTCCTTGAAATGGTGCTCTACAACCTAGGGTTCTGAAGTGTCTATGCAATGGCGCACCCTGCTCTCTTTTTTCTGATGCCTCTCTTCATTTTGCACTTCATACCGTGACAACAGCATGTTGTTACACTCTGCACCACAATGGCATTTCCCCGGGGGGGTTTCAATGCCCTCCCCCACTTCTGAAAATGTTCCTCAAGTGATGAATACGACCAAACCTCTGGAGACTGATCAGCATGACAGAGAAGAACGGGACCCTCAGATGCAGGAAACGACAAAAGACTTCACTGTGCAGCCTGACAGAAACAATGAAGAACAAGAAGGAAAGTCCAAGCAACAAGAAACGCCAAAGTGTACCTCATCGACATGCAGACTCGTAGAAGCTGAAAGACCCAAAATAGAACTTCCCAGCCACCGAATCAATGGTCGGATCCAATACATGAAGGACCATGCGCTCATTTGAAAATTTATTGGATTCTGGCCGACGGAAAAGGCTTTGCAAGGATGGATTTCAGCCAAACGGAAGCCCAAGGGATAGATCACTTTGCAGTTAGGACCAAAAGGGTTTTTCACGGTGACTTTCTTCTGCATCAAAGATGAAATAGGGTCATGGATGAAGGTCCTTATTTCTTCAACTCTGTTGGTCTGTATTTAAGAGCTTGGAGAGAGAGATTCAACCCTGACAAGGAGGATCTCAGCTGGGAGCCAGTATGGATTAGGCTATACTCGCTCCCCGTGGAATATTGGGATGAAGAATCACTCAGAGACATAGGTCAGGGGCTGGGAGAGTTTGTCAAAATTGCTGAAGAAACGAAGCTAAGTAGATATACCTCATACACCCGCATCTGTGTATTCATGCGCTTGGACAAAGCCCTTCCGGAATCAATAAGTCTCTTCCATGATGACTATGAATGGATTCAACCCTTAGATTTTGAACATGTTCCCTTTCGCTCTCGTAAGTGCCATGCCCTTGGGCATCTGTTTAGAGACTGCCCTCTAAATGCTTATCCACAAGCCTCTGAACACTCAAGCAAGGCGGACCATGAGGGTTTCACCAAGGTTGCAAGCCATAAGAGAGCGAACAAAAAATCTTCCTCTAAGAAAAAACCCCATCAGGATGCTGCTTCCATCCCCTCCACGAGCAATAGCTTCGAGGTTCTAGCAAAAACTTCAAAAGACCCAATCTATATGTCTACGCCAATCCCTCAGCTGATTATCACATCCCTCTTGATCCCTCCTTCAGCCTCCTCTCCCAACCCCCTGCCTCCAAAAATCTTGAGTGGGACTTCCAAAGTAGGCCTAGAACACCCTGAATGGAAATCCAAGGAAATGGATGTGGACGATCCCCAAAGCCAATCCATGCACTTAGCTCTCATCTCAGAGGAAAGCAATCAAGCGCAACACATGGATGAAGAACCAGAAAGCATAGATCTGGGCAGTCTAGACATTTTTGAGTTGGAACAAGTTTACAGAAAGAAGCAGTATGATAAAATCCAAGCGCACCAGCTTAGTACTCTGGAAGTTATCATATCCATAGCCTATCAGCAACAACAATTGGGAATACAACCGGGAAGTCAATGGGACAGCTACTTCCTTCCAAAGGACTCCAAAAAATGTCGAAGAAAGACAGATATCTAGCGAACTATAGCAATAGGGAAAATCCTGGTTGACTTAGGCAGATATGCTAAATTGACAAAGTACTACAAGCCCACTACTAATAGTGAATCATGAAGCTCACTTCATGGAATCTAAGAGGGCTCAACAGCCCTGGGAAACTCAGAATGATTAAAAATATGATAAAGCAGGAACAACCCCAGATATTCTTTCTGCAGGAAACAAAATGCAACAGTAATACTCTGGGAAACATCCTTTGAAAAGCTTGGCCAGGCTGCCACTCGGTTACTATGGACGCGTCAGGTGCTTCTGGAGGATTGGCAATTGCCTGGAATACGTATGCAATAACACTTTCAAATTTCCATGCCTCCCATAACATTATACAGGCAACATTTCATATTATTGGCACCAACATTCATGGTCATCTTACCAATCTTTATTTTCCGCAGGAAGCAGCCAACAAAATTGCTCTTCTAGACACCATAGAAGCACTCAACTCCAATAGAGACCATCCTCTATGGATCATTGGAGGAGACTTCAATATGATCACCAAGTTAGAGGAAAAGGCAGGAGGTCAGGCTAGGCTGGAATAGGAAACTGACCACTTCAAATATTTTATCCACAACAATATGCTAATAGACATGCAAACCTCCAATGGAATGCACACTTGGAGCAATCGTAGGGCTGGGTGGCATCAAATTGCTTCAAAACTTGATAGATTCCTCATCTCGGATAATGCAGTGCATCTCGGCTGCGACCTCTCAGTATCCATTCTTCCATACTCCGGATCTGACCACTAGCCTATCTCTCTCCAATGGAAACGGCCAGGCGACTCAACCAAATGTCCATTCAGATTTGAGGCATTTTGGCTTTCCCATCCCGCCTTCAACGACTTCATCAGATTCACCTCGAACAATTTCTCTGTGCCTGAGGGACAAAAATGTTCCAGTTTCAACAAAAGCTCAAATTCCTAAAAGCCCATATCAAACACTGGAATAAAAACACTTTTGGTAACATCTTTCAGGCCTAACAAGACCTCAACAAAGAAATGAGAGATCTCCAGCAACAGATAATCACAGAGGGATAAAAGGACGAGACTCTAGAACTGGAAAGGCACATTCATAATCAATTGGAGGAGAGAAGAAAGCAGGAAGAAATTCTTAGGAAGCAGAAATCTAGGATTAGATGGCTGAAAGAAGGCAAAAGAAACACTAAATTCTTCCATAGAACTACTATTCAAAGAAAAATGCACAATACTATCTCTTTTATACAAAAGCAAGGAGGGGAAAGAGTGGAAAACCATGCAGAGATTGAATAGGAATTCATCAATCACTTCCAGGAGGTCCTACAAGAACCCCAGCTTGACAGAAGACATGCTATAGAAAAGATCACTCAACATGTGCCAAAAATTATCAGAGAAGAACAAAACCAACTCCTTCTACGACCTGTAGCGCTTGAGGAGGTGGATTTGGCCATGAAGCAGCTTAAAGAGGGCAAAGCACCGGGACCGGATGGCTTCAACACAACTTTCTTCCACTCTTTCTAAGAGCTTATAAAAGAGGAAGTGTGGCAAGTGGTGGAGGAATCGTGCTCACTACATTGGCTATTGCCATCGCTCAATTCAACTTTTATCGCCCTCATTCCCAAAGAGGAAAGTACCCTCACTCTGGACAAATTTCGCCCAATCACTCTTTGCAACGTCATATACAAGGTTATATCCAAAGTCATTGCCAACAGGCTGAAGTTGCTGCCGCCCTTGCTCATATCTCCTGAACAATCTGGTTACGTTGAAGGACGCCAAATTTTGGACAGCATCATCCTAACTCATGAAATCATACATTCCCTCAAGAATTCCAAACAGGCAGGTATGATTCTCAAGATTGACCTTTCCAAAGCTTTTGATAAATTAAGTTGGACTTATATTCAAAAAATGTTACATGCCTTTGGTTTCTCACCAATGTGGATTCGATGGATTCATAGATTAATCTCATCTACCTTCTTCTCAATCCTCATAAATGGCATTCCCTCTCGACCATTCAGCTCCTCTAGAGGCATCAGGCAAGGCGATCCCCCATCCCCTTTCCTCTTTGTTCTAATGGCTGAAGGGCTAGGTCGACTTATCAAGCATGCCCTTCTCTCCTAGCATCTCAAAGGAATTTCCATTCCCAATTCTCGTGCTACCACTCATCAACAATTCGTTGATGACAACATGCTCTTCAGGTACCCATCTATTCAGGAAGCCTCCATCTTCAAATCCCTCTTGAAGGATTTCTCTGACGCATCAGGCACAAGCATAAACAAAGCCAGATCGCAGATCTTGTTTCTTCACACACCTCCTATCACTCAACAGGATATTGCCCGCACTCTAGGTTTTTCCATAGCTTCCCTGCCGTCCAATTACCTGGGCGCCCCTCTTATAGACTCTGCTATCAAGCACACCTATTGGTGTAGGTTCCTATAGAAACTTGAATCTCGTCTGACTTTGTGGACTTATAAAGCTCTAAACATAGCCAATAGATTAGTGCTTATCAAAGCTGTGCTTCAGGCAATGCACCTCTATCTCTTCTCAATCCTGGCAGCGCCTAAATGGGTTCTTAAAAAAATCAGAGATCTTCAGCACAATTTTCTCTGGGGGCACATGGAAAAAATCACAAATGGGCCCTTGTCAAATGGACTACAGCATGCAAGCCAAAGGAACAAGGGGGCATAGGAAAGTAAGACCCTAATCATAGTAATGAAATCATGGGTGCAAAAATTTGGTGGCAATGGCTTTCTGCACCTAATAAGCCTTGGGCAACCATCTGGACAGCCAAATATGCCAATCATAGACCAGCGCAGGAGCTCATAAGATTCACTCCTTCTGAGAAAGGTTCGCTAATTTGGAATGCGGCTAGTCAACATTTCTTACTGATCCAACAACACAGCTTTTGGGAAATTAGAAGCGGTAGCACAACTCGATTTTGGACAGACGCATGGAATCAGCTACCAAAGCTTGATAGCATCCTCAACCTACCACCCAGCCAAGATTGGGAGGAGCAACAAAAGGAATCTGTCAAGCAATAGTGGACTCCGGAGATAGACCAAGGGTACAGACAATGGAAGCAGTCCGACAAGCTTATCAGAAATGTTGATAACCAGACTAAAGAAATCTTGGAAAGAGAGCTTCAAAAACGTTGAATCAGATACTCCGAAGGCGAAGACATCTTGAGATGGGGATATACCCCAAGAGGATCCTTCACTACGAAAGAGGCCTACAAAATGAAATGCCAAGATTCCATGCCTCTAGATCCTATTTGGGGAAGAATCTGGATTCCAGGCATTTGGCCCAAAGTCTCCTTATTTCTTTGGCTCACCGGGCACCGAAAAATCCTAACTTGGGACAATTTAAGGAAGAGAAACATCCACAGGCCCTCTATTTGTCCCAATTGTCATTCTCAATAGGAAACGCTTCAACGTCTCCTGGACTCCTGTTCTCTGGCCAACCAACTGTGGGAGAAGGCTAGTTTCTGCTGCCAAAGAAAATGCAAAGTGTCTGAGAACATTATCAACTCCATTTGCCTTTGGCACCAAAGCCCTTATAAAAGCGCACTTCTCAACCATCTTTGGATAATTATTCCTGGCCTCCTCCTATGGACTATATGGAAAGAAAGGAACAAGCGTATTTTCAAAGACCAAAGCACTCCTTTAGAAATCATCTAGGGCAACTTTTGTCACACTCTGAAAGAGACTTTGGCGCTTAAATCTTGGCTTCTGGATGACTTTCCCACATAGGCAAATAAGATAGCCATATGGGAAAATTGGAACATACAACTCCCTCAAGGAATTCCTCCTTACAAACCTTCAGAAAGCATGAATATCAGTAAGCACTCATGGTTCCCCCCTCCAAGGCACAGATTCAAGCTCAACTTTGATGGAGCTTCTAAGGGTAACCCCGCCAAAGTAGGATTTGGCAGCATCTTCAGAGATCATAAGGGCATCCCTCTCCTGATTTACCTCGGCAACATTGGATGGGACACGAATAACTCAGCTGAGCTGGAGGGTCTTTACCAAGGATTACTCCTATCCTAGCACCATGGTTTCCAGCCTCTTGAGATTGAAGGAGACTCCCTAATCCTCATCAATTTGGCCAACCAGCTACTCAGTGGAGCTCATGCGAATAAAATCGCCAGCAGCTAGAGACTTGAAGCCAGGCTGAATGCTATAGAAAAAACACTCAACACCAACAGAGCAATCATATTCAACCATGTTAAACGGGAAGGCAACAAGGTCGCGGATCTATTGGCCAATCTGGGAGTGGAAAATGAGCATTCTCTTCTCACAAGGGCTCTAGACATAATTCAGAATCATGAAAAAGAATAGGAATGCAAAATTTTGGTCCAAAAGGATGCAGCTCCCTAGAATGCGAGTGCATTAGCAGTGGGTTAATGTGATGGGACAAGGGTGTGGCAAGGTAGGACGACACCTGACTGCCTTGTACCACCTGGTTTATCACCTGACACAGCTTAAATAGGGGCATCTAGTTTCACTTGGATTCACGTCATTTGGCTTTGTAACGCCCAGCCTATCATCTGATTTCTCCATCGCTTCCACATGCTCTGGTCTGAGCTGGGCCTCAACTCTCTTTAATGCTGGAGTTATGGCGGGTGCAATCCGAGGAAGGGTGGATAGTGTTAAATACAGGCTCAGCGTTGTGATCATTTTGAAGCCTCTGGTGCTTTGCGAGGCTGAGCAGGTGTTGAGCTGGGCCTCCGTCTTCTCCTAGACATTGTTCAGAGGCCTCCAGCCTGAGTTTGGATGCCCATTTAAATAAGACGAGCTCTGAGGAGGTGGTTGAGTGGTCTTGTGTACAAAGGGTGGCTGAGGTGCTAGTTATGCCCCGTCTTCGCCATAGAATGAGGAGCCGCAGTGGAACTCCTAGGCGTGTGCTCTCCTGCCCGCCCTCTAATTCTCCCTCTGTTTCCTGTGATCTCTCCGCTAGCCATTACCCTCGCGCGTGTAGTGGGAGAGGGCGTCCCCATCTCGCTAGCCATTTCCCTCCTGATTCCTCATCGTCTCCCTCTTTTCGCTCGGTGATTTTTACCTTCAATTATTCCCTGAATCATCCAAGAATCAGTGCTCATGTCTCGGTGTTCTTTCTTGAAGAAGGCCAGGAGGCAGGGGAATCCAACACGCATCAGGAGGGCCCTGCCTCTGTCTCTGCACAGATTCCTTTCTCTATGCAGGTTCCGGAGGTCCCTGCTCACAAGGCCATGGATATGGTGATGGAACCGGAGGCTCCTGGTCCCCCTGAACCTGTTGCTGCTTGTGTAAGGGATGACACTGATGCTGCTCGTGCAAGGGATCTGCCTGAGTTCGGTTGGTGCAGAATTGTGGAGGAGCCTCCGGACGCGTAGTTTCTTTCACTGTTGCTCTGTTGATGGTCACGCGGCCCTTAATAGCGGGTAATTTTTGGTTCAAGATGCAAATTTTGGTTCACTTCAGCAAGTTATGGTTCAATTTGTATGCCTTTTTGAATTTTTGTAAGCTCAGCAAGAGAGTCAATACTTGTTCCCCTACGTGGGATTTGAATACCAACTCTTGGCTAAGTTCACTGTCATGGGCAGTGTTTCTGATACTCTCTTCTGCTTCTACAGGGCAACTGCTTTTGACTACGGTCTAGATGTAAATTACCACCTTTTATGTTAATAGAATAGTTTTATTTAGAAAAAAATGTGAAAATTTCCTTAAATTGTAGCAACTATAAAATTATTCTTCTGGCTAATTAAATTATGCAGTTTATTTTGTTACGAAAAAATAATAAATAAATCACACCACAAATTTTCACACATAAAGTACGTTGCGGAAATAAACTGGACACTTGGAAAATGATACTACACACAATAAAATTAACACGTTATTTTTGGACAATTGTCCCCAGAAGAACCCCATCTTTTGTATAGAGTTATGTTCTCGTATCGTATCCTAAGGGCTTACGAGATGCAATAAATTTTGAAAGCTTTAATGCAATTTACTTGGAGTTACAGGTGTATAGGAAGGGGATTTAAATGTGCAAAAAAATGGTTGGTTTAGGCATTTGAGTCTTTCTTGAAACTTGTGTTTACTACTTATTAGAGGTATGTGCTTTAGGCAGCGAGCATTTTTTTGCTCTAAATTTGTATGGTTTTTAGAACAAAATGTAAGAAATTACCCAATATAAATTATAATTAAATGCTCAATGAGATTGTGAAGTAAAATCCATTCTTTTTGCATATATTAATATTAAACATCCAAAAAGGTCGCGCGTCTAATTGACTCTATCACAGGTACCTCGATCAGGATGGACCTGAGAACGATCAAACCCGAGGTACTCAACTATGGTAATGAAATCTTAAAAATCAATCATGAAATTGATACACGCAAACTTGTCCATTATAACGATAACTTTAAATCAACTATCAAATTGACACATAATGAGGTTAAGTTTCTAGTTAATCATCAACACGAACCCTTAAAAAAAACGTAAATAAATAAATAAAAATGTAAAATACAAACAAACCAAAAATTAAAAGTTTAAAAAATAATAAT
>APFE031354469.1:76018-128008 GCA_000404065.3 Pinus taeda | reverse complement strand
TTTTTATTTAATTTTGCCAAAATAATTAAGAAAATTGTTATAAAAAAACACTGCAAAAAAACATATATTTTGAAATCCCTTAAAAAAATATATATATCTTAGAATGGAAAGCAAGAAGAGGAATAAGCTAACTTGAACAATTGTTAAATAATCAACATTTAAACAAATATATTGTGCATACTTAGGACATCACAAAATTTTAAGCATAAAAAATATGCCTTAAAAAAGCGATGATTTTCAAAATTCGCATGAAAATCACAAACAATTAAAAAAAATATCCACACTCAATACATTAGAAAAATTAAAGTGTCAAAAATAAGCCCTCTAAAAAAAGGGGTTGATGCTGCATCACCACTTTTCAAAATCAAGTGATTTTTTGCTACCTCAAAAAAAAGGTACTAGGTAATTTTCTCGTTTGATTAGTAACTATGTTAAACATGGATAAGGAGATTATAAGGCTACGGTTTGCATCCAAACAACCCTAATTGCACCATAATGATCTAAACATAACTAAAATATGGGAATATTAATAAAATTGCGATCCAATTATAGCCAAGCTTGACCCAAAGTTGATCCTTTATTAGAAAGGGCATCTGCTACTATATTCAATTTCTTGTACACATGGAAGGGATCCAACTGCTCAAATTAAGAGGCAGAAACAATATTCCTCTAGAGAAAATGTGATAGCCCCACCCAAGGTTCTTGTATGATCCATGTAATAGATGTAATGTAAATTTCACACAAGGTTGAAATCCAAGAAAGAGGGGACTAAGTTAAGGGACACGGATTCCAGGTCTCGGGTGGAGAATTGTTGCTTATGATGTTGTGGTTTCTTGTGCCAAGATGAAACCTGGATTGGAAAGGCAGATATTGATGGTTATCTAGTGCAATGAGTTAATGGAATGACTCCTGAAATTAAATCAGCTAAGGGAAAGTACTTAAACCCATGCTTGTTTAAGAAAGCACTACAAGTAAGGAAGGAAGGAATTTATGAAGGAGCTACAAAACTGCAAAAAGGAAAGATGCAACAATAAATAAGGTGGAAAAATTGTTGATCGATGGTATTGGAAAAAAAAAAGGAGAGGACACAAGGGAGGAGGATACGAGCAGGGAAGCCTTTGAATAATAAGAGGAAATCATTCAAATTGGTGGAACAAGGAATATAGACCCATTCGAGTTTCTAGAAGAGGAGAACATAGAACTTTGCTTAGAAGGAGACTAAGAAGATGATTGGGAACCATGCCTTCAATAGAAGCTTGCAATAGACATATTGAAGAGAAGGGAAGATAAGGGGATCGGTTCTCTGTCCTGGGAGGCTATGGATTGAGTGCTAGTCTCTAGAGCACTGCAACAGCTTGGGATCCCTTAAGGATGTGGGTCGAGATAGGATCCCTGAAACCCTATGACAGCTCGAGTCCCTAGAGGTTGTGGGTTGAGACAAGAGGTCTCTCGAGTCTTGTAACAACCTGGGTCCCTAGCAGATGTGGTTGGGATGAAATCTTTGGAGCCCTATAATAGCTTGGGTCCCCTAGAGGCTATGGGTTGAGATAGCCACTCTAGAGTCTTGTAATAGCTTAGGAGGAGACCATCCTAAAGTCGAAATAGGGACAAGCTTGATCATAGTATTTGGTTATTGCCCTAGTTGGTATAGTGGATTTTGGACTCCCTAGGAGGGGCTGAATCATTGTATATGCACTTGGGGGTTAAGTTGGGCACCTCTGGACTCCCTATGCGGGAAAGAAAGAAGCAAACAATTGTTGGGATTGAGGAAGGAGGTCCTTTGGAGTCCTTGACTTAACTGACAGCTTGTGTGTGATCCCAAAAGCAAGCATTTCACCGTCAGAATATGGAATCTGGCTCAAGGGTGGCAGCTACAAGTAACAGTGGTTGTAGTTGTCTATGGTTGGGTGGAGAGTCATAGTCCCAGACTTATTTTCCATGTAGACTTAAATATAAATATTTGTGAATGTTTCTTGCATTTAAATGGATTATGTTGTACTATTGTTTATAATGGTTTTGGAAAATAGAGATTTCTTTTGTGTTGTGTGTTCATATACCCGTGGTGCAACTTGGAGGGGATATTCACTTTATATGTATGTTGAATATGCGTGTGTGTATGTATGTATGATGATGCTTGAACCTGAAAGAAAATGTGTTCAATAGCCTAAGTTATGGCAACCATAGAGTATATGATGTTAAGATGTGAAATGAACCTCAGAACAATGATGCCTAAGCTATGGAGTTGAGGATGACCCTTACTCTGAATAAAACACCCATATGTCCTCAAAATGACACTGTAATGGAAGCGAAAGAATTTCATGATATGTTTAACCATGCTCAAAAAATAATACAGTAGTGAAATTGAATGATCTTAAGGATATCTTTCAGGCCATAATCAAGCTTGAATTAAAACATTAAAAGTAGTGGGTTCTGAGACCCTTTTTATTAATGTACAACTTACATAAAAGACCCTTTGTTGGCCATAGTCGATCATTGTATATATTTGAGGTAATTTCTTACAAGTTTTTGTGGCGGCATGAAAGAAGTGTATGAATGTTAGGGGAAGTTCCCTAGGGTCGGTTGATCCTTGCAGCTTTACCTAAATGTCCTACAGCCATACTCAAATGACCTCAAACCTTTCATTTGCAACAACCTCCATTCTTGCCACAAGGACTTTGGCATTAAGGGCTACAAGTCCCTGCGAGTAGCCAAATACCACATAAATCTTTGAGCAGTACTAAGGAGTTGCGTGTAGGGCTGACATGGATTCTAGAACTATCAGTGTGTAGCAGGTGAAGTGGAACCTTCTCAGAAGCCTGCACTAAGCCCATGGTAGGAAATGGGTGTATGATAGCCTATGTTGCCATGCGAGGAATTCCCTACACAAGGGCAGGGAAGGCCTATGGGAAAGAACTCGCTTAGCGCATATAATACCCAAGCTCGTGAGGGGTAACACCTTGAAGTGAATTATATCATTGTTCGCAGAGCATCAAAGTTTTAGTAAAGAAGATCCAGACGTCTACCCAACCTCTAAGATAAAGCCGCAACCATGTAGATTAGTTGAAGAAGGCTTGTGTAGTGATAAGAGTTTATCTGTGGAGTGTTCACGGAGATCTTCATCTAATTTATTACATAACCGAGGATCAAGGTCTTCTAGCTGAGCTATGGCCAAGATCTAAATGAGATTGGTCGCAACACGAAGAGATTGAGTCGTGTGCTTAAGAGGGAGGATCAAGAAACTTTGTCCCTTCGTTGATCTAAACCCTGAACATGGAGACACCTCATTGATGTGCCATATTTTTCCCTAGAACATGATTGGATGAAGAAGTGAGGACATTGTTGGAATAGAACTCGAAAGAGTTAGTTGTTTGATAATATGAACAATTGCAATGATGTCAGTTGGATGTGATAGCTAACATGCCAGCCCAAACTTCCTATGATTAGTCGAGAGGTAATCTGACATGGCCCAGAGGTGGGAGCCTAGAGGTTCATTCCCTGAACTTTTCTAAAAGCACAAGCTAAGGAGCATCGGGATAGAGATGTAAGGATGATGTGACACATGACGTGTGCTTGGCATTGTTGTTATTAGTGTGTGAGTCGGCCCACAACACACATATTCCTGAACGCATAACTTAGAAGAATGAGAAGATGACATAATGGAAAACATCAGGCAAAACCTAGTGGGACGATGTGAGAGGCATATGTGGTAGGACCTGTTTCGTTGTGGTAACGCCAATTGTTGAGGGCTGACCCATATAACACGTATTCTTGCTAAGGTTCACCCGAAGGATCGTTTGTGCAAAAGAGTTGAAGGCATCGGGTAAGGCCTGACAGGATGACGCAAGTCGCTGCATGGTAAGACCAGCCTTAATGCTATGATGCTATTGGTCAGGAGTTGGCCCACCGCCGAGTCAGCATCATGGGCTCATTCTGGAAGAACAAAGAGGAAAGTTATTCATAAGCGGCAAGAAGGTAAGCTAGCAGGATGACGTAGGTTACGCCACGCAACGATACACTTGTGGAATTGGCTACGGTGGCAGACATGAGTGGAAGATAAGACAATAGGAAGGGAAGTCATATGGTCCCACCTTCCACGCCAGCACGGTGGAAGAGCCCTGGTAGCTAGTAGGTGCTACTCTTTAGAGTGCGCTAGGAGGTACTTAGCTGGATTACATAGGTCGGCCACGTAGGCCATCCAGCAAGCCTAGTGGTGATACTATTGGATGAAATCAGTCCCACAACCAGATTAGCCCGACTTTGTCGCCACACAAAATAAAGTGGTGTTGAAAGGGAAGTTTTTGGGATGTCATGGGCTGGAGGTTACACACGAAAATGGTGGATAAGCATCAAGTGAATGAGTAGATGGAATGGGTGGACCATTGTTTAAGTAAGCCTGGAACAAAGAGGTTGGTGTGGAACCTAGCGCGTAGTTTGGGAAACCATTAAGAAGGCAACACCAGGATAGGGAGGATGATTGTGTTGGCATATGAACCAATCAGAGTGTAGGGGGCACACCCCACGGGACATGTAGCCTGGGAGATTGACCCTAATAAGTTATAGAGAAGGCATTAAGGATTGTGCCAGGATGGAAGGGGCTACGAGTTAAGCTTGACCCCTGGTCATTTCGTGAATAATGTGACTAGGGGCTCAGCGAAATAATGAAGTGCACATAAAAGTGCCAGGCTTGGGAGCTCCGACCTTGTGTCTGGCTTATGGTCATTTCGCATAGAAATGAGACCAATGCTATAGAGTCATTAGTGAAATGAATTTAGCCCGCAAAGGGTTAGAGATGCTAAGCGCCTAGGCGAATCGAAGAGGAAATAAGGCAAAAAAATTATATATCCCATCCCTCGAGGTGATAGAAGGGGTTGGGTATGTGACAACAAGGGAGAAGAATCATGACAAGCGTCCTTCAAAGCCTTGATCCCTTGTTGGATGATAATCATTGAGTATCTGAAAACTATTAATCTAGTGATTTTCCTCGCTATGGCTAATTCCAAGCTTTTCCACAAGGTGAGGTGCTCAGCTTGGTTGTTTGTTGTTGTACCTAAGCCCCATGCATATTGCGAAACAATTATTACTTCAAGGCTAAAAGAGACCCCACTTGCTCTACGTCCCGTACCACCCCTCAATGTTATTAATTTTACAAAGAAATAGTTTTTTTTAATGTCTTTATGTAAATTTAACACCAAATTCTATATCTTAAAAAAAAAAACAAAAACTTCTTCCTTTATTTTAAAAAAATGATTAGATATTTATCTATAATATCAAGAAATTCATAAAGTTTATAGAAATGTTAATCCCTCAAAAACATTTCTCTATTTATACTTATATGCAATATCTCTTTTTTAATTAAAATTATGTATATATTTTGGTAATTTAATTTTAAAAGCATATTAAAAATAATTTCAAATATTATATGCAATATATTTTTTTTAATTCAAATTGTGTACATATTTTTCGAATTTAATTTAAGGAATTCATTAAAAACAATTTCAAATATTATATATAACCGATATTAAACAAATTATGAATGTCCAATTTAAAGAATTGAATATCATTCACATTCAATTTTAATATTAATAACCTATTCCCAAAACACTTGGCCATGAGATTAGTTAATAATATAACAAATATATGTAGATAATTATAATGGTTCCATTTCCTTATTAAAACTATATATCAACAAATTATATTATAATATTAAAGTGGATATAATATAATAATAAAAAATAAATTTAAAAATGAATAATTTAAAAGCTATATATATTTAATAATTATTATAAATTTAAATTTACAGAACCACAATAATTAATTTTATAAAGTTTTTTTGTAAGTATTTAGAAGTTACAGCGGTAAAAGTTGGAATTGAAATGAAATGTTAAAGATTGGAATGGACCCAATGTAACATAAAGACATAAAGTTTTTTGTAAGTATTTAGAAGTTACAGTGGTAAAAGTTGGAATTGAAATGAAATGTTAAAGATTGGAATGGACCCAACTTAACATAAAGATATAAAGTTTTTTGTAAGTATTTAGAAATTACAGTGGTAAAAGTTGGAATTGAAATGAAATGTTAAAAATTGGAATGGACCCAACTTAACATAAAGACAAAACTAACTGCAGCAATTATAGTGGTAGAGATTGAAATCAAAATAAAGTGTTAAATGTTGAAATAAAACTCATATAATATAAGGACAAAACTAACTCTGCATCTTATGTAAGGAAGTAAGAGACCAGCTCAATTACAAATTCCTCTAAGACAAATATATATAAATATATTAAAAAAATTCACACTCCATTTTTTCGTGTGGAAATATAGACAGAGTGTGAAACAATTATGCACAATCATTTGCTCTAAATATCTCTTAGTTGTAAAAGAATAAAATATTACCCAGAAATTCCAAAGTTATTATGGTTGGGATGAATGGAACATTCCGAATAAGAAACTACATTTTGAGATCAATATATCAAAATATAATTTCACAGCAAAGCTTTTTACATATATTTCTTAGAACAGTGTAATAAAGTTAGTTTTTCTTCAAAGCGATATACATATATTTCTTTGGTTGTGGGTTATCAATAGGGCAATCTTATTTCCCCTATATTTTAAATTTTGTGACTGGTTTTTATATATTCAGCAGAACTGACCGATTATATATCTCCCATACACACAACTATGAATCCTTACAGGACTCTTCATACAACATTAATATTTTGACATTTCTCAGCTGGTATTACGGGAAATATATAAAACATAAACAAATGCTTAAAAGCGTTTTAAAAAGCAATGATCGCGAAATTTTTGTATGTAAATGATCTAATCAGCCTTTTAGATTACATTAACAGCGGAAATGCATTACTTTCAGACATTGATCTGTACTCCTTGCACTAGTACGTGGTTAGGAGATGGGATATCCTCGGGATCTCGTTCAGGCTGCACCCATTTTCCATACGAGTTGCTGACGAGTCCCTTGTTCTCCAATTGGTACCAGTTTCCCGGCACCATTTGCTTCGGCCTCAGCATGTCGGAGGCCTTGTTCACCAACGCCACGTCCCGTTTGGCATCCCCTCGGAATGGGGCGCACGAGCTGTCGAAGCCATCCAACAAATGAAGATATCCCTCCAAGTTGTGATACTCTGCAGGGTCGAGATTTTGTTTCAGAAAACGCGAACGTCGATGATCCAACTTGAGTTCCACTCCAACGTGAGCGTATGTCCACGGGAAACGGTCAAGCAACGGCTTCATCAGCCGCTCGAACTTTTCCATCCTTTCGTTGAAGATGATCCCGGGCATCTTGGGGACCATGTCCTGTTTGCTCACCACGCGCAGAACCTTGACCCCCATCGCCTCCAATCTGTCTTTGAAAGCCCAGTTGCCCACTCTCGGAGCTCCGAAAGAGAACACAGTTACAGGGACGTTCCTGTCGGGATCGGCTTTGTGCGAGTTGAAGCCCTTAGCTGCGACCTCGTAAGCGCTGAGCAGAGCGAGGGCACCACCGAGGCTGTGGCCGGTCATGGTGATACTCACGTCTTCTCCTTTCTGCGTATACACATCCACCAGGCGGCCGAGCTCCTTCATTGCCTGCTCGGACGAGCTGAGCTTGTTGTATCTCGTGTTGTGGTCCTTTGACGTATATATGCTCAGAAACCCTCGCTCCACCTTCACTGATGAATTCTCGTGCAGGCTCCCCACCTCTCCCAGGGGATGGAGAATATCCTGAAAATCCTCCATCCACTCGAGCTGTGTCACAGTCCCCCTCCACGCCACCACGATGTCTCGCCTCCCCAGGCGCCTCACCTCCTCGTCTGTGCTCACCGCAACGTATCCAATCCAGTTGGAGTCCCTGCTCCATGTATTGTCGTCCATGGAAGATGGGCGGCCGAACCATTTAGGGAGATGAATGTCCGACATGGCGTAGAGATACTTGGTGATGTTGTAACCCGCGTTGTCCAGCCCCACCTTGTGGAACATTTTGTCTCGCCCGTATCGGCAGCTTCCGCAGTATTTAGAATGGGGCTCAAAGTCGAATGCGTCGTAGGTGGCCTGCGCAAACTCGCCGTATCTCACGATTTCTCGTCTCAGATTCGGATGCAATCGATCGCCGACAAGCCCTGCCCAGTTTTCTGATCCCTGATACTGTCGCCAGTTCTCCTGGCCGAGGGATTCTTTGGGCGAGAGCGGGAGACTTTCCTGCACGCGTTCAAGAGTCCCAAAATTTTCGTGGTCGCCAGGGATGATCGACCGGGCAATCGGCCTCTCGACGACCTTGGTGTCGAGAGACAAATCAGGTGGCTGGGCGGTCTTACGAACACCAGAGTTGCGCACGTTCTGTTGGGCTTTCTCCACCGCCCGTACGAGAACAGGCGACCATCGCTTCTGGTTTACGGACGAAAGTAGATCGGAGGGGTTACATAGATTTACATATGGCTGGCAGACGAGAGCCTTCGGCAGTGTCGATTTCATAGTGAAGAGAATGCAGTCACCATAAGTAGCAGCCGGAATATGGCTGCGATTTGTTGCACGAAACACCCGAGCGTGAGATAAAGAGATGTGCGCCGATTGAATCATGGCGAGAGCGTATGGAGAGAGGGATTGCAATGTGAGAGAAGGAGCACGGCCTCCAATTGAAGGCGGAAGCAGCCGTTTTAAAGGGAAAAATGAAATTAGTGTGAACGCGTTATCTGGGGTATAATGTTTGGGGAAGAGGCTGTTCCATAAATTGCCGCGTAATCTTCAGGTTTCCAGGTAGCTGACTACTATGTGTAGCGAGCTTTCCCGGTAGTATCGATGAAACTACTTATAAATCGATTCCAAATACCAATTTTAATTATAAATTTTAAAAATACTTTAACCTGAGTAAATAAATTCTTAAATTCTGCAATGCAATCCCATTAAAATCAGCTACCATATATTAACATGAATTACCATTCAAATTCTTAAAACCTGCAATCCAATTAAAATCAGCTACCGTATATCAACATATTCAGTGGTGGGTTTCCAGGTGAAGACACGAATTTAGATTCAAGCTCCATAAAAGTCGTTCCATGCGATTCTTGACCATTTTGAAATTGTAACCCCACAGTGTACGCAGTCATCGGTCGAATCTCGTTTCAAAGAAAAAGACATTTCGACGACTCTTCCTACCGTTCTAATAAAACCGAGAATGAGAGTCTCTTACCTTTATCATTGACTTCTGTAACGCTTTTCCGAGTCTCTTCCCTTTTGCTCTTTAAAATGTTATTTTCATATTAATTTTATTAATTTTTATTATAATAGTTATTTATATGAGTTTTTATTATAGTAGTTTATTAGCATAATCATATTTACTAATGTGGTTTGGTATAAAATTTATATCAATCAACTATATTAGTAAATGTGGTTGATATATAGGAATAGTAATTATTTAATATTAAATAATACTAGCAATTCCCTGTAAAAGCGCAAAGATACACCAAAAAAATGAAGATTTGGGAAGGCCATTTAAAATTTTTTATTTTTAATACAGTAAATATTATATAAATATCGTCTTGGAGCTAGTGACGCATTCCCCAAGCCACAAAATGGGTCCTCATGTTAGATTTCATTAATCTAGTCCACATTATTTGAGGAATGAGGCTAATGTTCTCGCTAAAAAACAAAATCTGTTGGATTACTCAAAGCAACCTTCTACTTCACTGATTGCTTACTCGTAGAAGGGAATTTTCTATTGGGGCATTTGGTTGGAGTAAGATGGTTGATGAAAAATCATGTAGGTGAATAACTAAATGACAACAAAGTTTATACAATTCCTTATTTAATTCTTTGGGTTTTGAGGAAATTGTAATGGATGAGTTTTGGGAGACCACAATGATGTGTCGTTATATTGAAAACTATTAGAAATTTAGTGACATTAATTTTGTTGACAATGCTTCAACATCCACCAGTTTGACACAATCATTAATGTTAAAATGTTTAAGGTTGGACGCAACACAATTAGGAAAGGATATTTTATTTATTCATGTCCTCTTCAACTCAAGTGTTTTGAGTCCAAGCATAGAAGAGAACTTCAATCTTTGCACCTTTCAAATTTGCAAATGCCTAGTTTTTTCCTTCAAACTTGTCCATACTGGGAAATGGCATTCCGTCTAGCAAACAATATCAATTTAAAGATTGTTTGACTTGGTGACAATAGTTGGCATATACTCTATTCTTGTATAATGTAATATCAACCTTGTCCATTATTTCTATTGTTCAACAAAGTGAGGTAAACATTTCAAATTGAAGAAGTAGAAGTGTAGATTCATTTAGGTTAGTTAGGTCAGTGAGCAAAAACAGGTAGCATTTCCTACAAATTCAGAAAAATTGACAGCTTTCTCAAAATCAAAGAGTTGTAAAAGTTAATATGTTGTAGTTTTGTTATGGTTACAAACAAACCTAACAGTGATATCATGTTGTTTGAAGCCTAAAAATTCTTTAAAAATATAGATGAAAAACTCTTTTTGATAATATTAAGATTTAAGCCTCAAAGGAAATTATTTATAGATATTTACAAATTCGTAATTTTGAAAGGTACCTACCACATATTCTAAAATATTCTAAATGTTAAATATTATATATCACTATTTAAATGTTCCTACATTTGTGTTTAAAAACATTTTAGCGATGAATATAAATTCTTTGAAAATGACCATTGATAGAGAAATTAGACGAACTCGTCGATTACCAAAGTGCTTGACGGAGCTCTGGTTGGCCCTTGATCTCCTCAGGGAAGTCATGAAACCTGTAGCTAAGGGTGCCAACATCAGAAAGAGCTTCAAACATGGATCATAGTAGCTGCCGACCGCCAAAAAACAATCGGCCTTGTCCCATCCATGTGAGAGTAAGAACAGGTCGATGACTAGAGACATGGATCCATGGATATTCTTGTTTTGATCAGATCATTTGGCTTCCAAAA
The DNA here is from genome assembly GCA_000404065.3 of Pinus taeda. NCBI lineage: Eukaryota > Viridiplantae > Streptophyta > Pinopsida > Pinales > Pinaceae > Pinus > Pinus taeda. The sequence continues at coordinate 117,072 of APFE031354469.1, read as the reverse complement.
GTAGGGCCATTTTGTCAAGAGAACCAACAAATTTTGCCAGCACAGCCTACATTGGACCATAGGCTCAGCAGCCATGGATGCAGACAAGGAAGAACATGACCAAGAGAAAGTCGTTGGTGTAGAGCGTAAGGCGACTAGGGAGTATTAGTGGGTCCGAGCAATGACCACCTTTTATTCATGCTCGTTCACCTTTTATTTTATATTCATGCTAATGAGGATGGACTAGTGTTGGATTTCTAGATGGTACCAAACATTTTGGGTTCGATTCTTATATGCTCTTAACACTACTCAACATAAGGTTTGACTAGTGTAGCAAGTTGGATTGCTAGATGGTGCCAAAAGTTGTGGTTTGACTCTTCTATTCTCTTAACACTACTCGGAAACTAATTTGAGTCTTTTGTTGTAGGAAATAAGAGGAAAGCAGTGGTTACACCATTTCCATATTTAAGAATTATCACTAGCAACATAAAATGTAGAAAAAAAAATCAGCGATAATTCCATCAAGTGATGCATGGGTTGGGGTGGCTGTGGTGTGGGTGTACCTTTCAATTTCACAAATATTTTTTTTTCCATTAGGGTTTCTGTAAAACCCTCAAATTAGGAGCACGAAGGCTCAATTTAAAGCTCAAAAAATGGCATATCCAAATATGTCATTTGTTGGAAAGGCGGAGGAGACAAAACATGAATTCACACATAAAACACGAGTTGCAGCTCTTCTATTGGTCACACAAAGAATGATGATTACAATGAACCTGGTGAAGGGTATTTTTCCTTTTCAACTAACAACTCGCCTTGACATGCACCGACATGTAACCACGTGTTTATCACTTAACTTGACTTGACTAACACTCCAATACTCAATCACTCAATTAACTAAGTCTCTATGTTTAGTTAACTCCTCATGCAAGAGTAATTATCCTATTTTAACACTCCCCCTTAATTACGACTACTAAACTAAAACATGACTCATGAAAACTCAAACATGTATGTTGGTCTATGTCTCAGCTAGGCTTACAACACCTAAGTTTCTTCTATGAAACTCAAACACATCTTGTGCTAATGACTTAGTAAATATATCTACCAATTGATCACTAGATTTACAAGGTTTCAAGTGAACTTCTCCATTTCTCACAAGTTCTCTAATGAAGTGATATCTAGTATCAATATGCTTGCTCTTTTGATGAAACACACTATGCTTGGATGGTGTAATGGCTAAGGTGTTTTCATAATATATTACTATTGATCCTTGTTGTTTTTGCTTGAGTCCATCAAATACTCTTCTGAACCACACTGCTTGACATGTTGATGATGTTGTTGCTACATATTCTGCTTCTATTGATGAAAGTGTCACAATTGGCTGCTTCTTAAATGCCCCTAAAATCACACCTGAACCAAGGTGGAACACATAATCAGAAGTGCTCTTCCTATCATTCAAACTGCCTGCAAAATCATTGTTTCTATATCCAATCAAATCCTTCTTTTCTGTGCTTGCATACATTATGCCACAACCTCTAGTTCTTGTTATGTATCTTAGAATTCTTTTTCCTGCACTCCATTGTGTGTCTTTTGGAGTCTCCATAAATATGGAAATCAAACTCACTCCTTGCATTATATCTGGTTTTGTAGTTGTGAGATACATGAGGCTGCAAACCAATATTTTGAATAGAGTTGGATTGACATCTGATCCTTCATCATCCTTGCTTAACTTTGTACCTGTTGCAACTGGTGTAGGGACAAGTTTGAAATTTTCCATCCTGAATCTTTTCAACAAATATTTGGCATATTCTTTTTGACAAATAAAAACTCCTTTTTCAAATTGCTCAACTTCTATGCCAAGAAAATATTTCATGAGACCAAGATCTGTCATCTCAAATTATTTCATCATGGCTGCTTTAAATTCATCTATCTCAAAATCACCTGTAAAAATCATGTCATCAACATATAAGAAAACAATCAAAATCTGTCCATGCTCATTTACCTTCGTGTACAATGTAGGCTCAATGTTGCTTCTGCAAAATCCATTCTTGATCATGTAGCTGTTCATTCTGCTATACCAAGCTCTAGGCGCTTGTTTCATTCCATAGAGAACTTTCTTCAACCTGTAAAATTTGTCTTTGTTACTTTCAACTTCATATCCTGGAGGTTGCTGCACATAAATTTCTTCTTCTAGAATTCCATTCAAGAAGGCTATAATTTCCACTGGTTCTGAGTTGTTGTGGCTAGAACTGCTCTTACAGTATCCAATCTTGCTACCGGAGCAAAACTTTCCTCAAAATATATTCCCGGTTGCTGCGAGAATCTTTTTGCTACAAGTCTTACTTTAAATTTGTCAATTTCACCTTTTTTATTCAACTTTGTCTTGTACACCCACTTCACACCAATGAGATTTTTGTCCTTTGGTAAATCAACCAAATCCCATGTGTCATTCTTTTCAATAGCTTCAATTTCTTCATCCATGGCTTGCACCCAATTTTTATCTCTGATTGCTTCTTCAAACGAATAAGGTTGGAATGACAATAATGCAAAATTTGAACTAACATCCAAATCATCATAAATATCTTTCAAACTTCTCATCTTTCTCTTACCATTGCTTGATTCATCGCTTGATTGATTGCTAGGAGAATCTTGATCTGCTTGAGGATCCATGCTGCTCTGAAAATCTTGGAGTCCTTGTTGGTGTGTCTCTATTTGGTGTCTTCACCTGTGATTCTTGTTGCTCCTTTTTTGCTACATCATCTTCTTCCATTAGTGGGATTTGTGCATCAACTATTTTGTCTATAGTTCCATTCCACGACTCTTGTTCTTTGAACACAACATCTCTGCTAATTATGGTCTTCTTTGTGACAAGGTTATACAATTTATAAGGTTTTGATTGCTCACTATAACTAGTGAATATGCATTTTTCACTTTTATTATTAAATTTTCCTCTTCGCTCCTTAGGCACATGTGCATAAGCTACACATCCAAATACTTTGAGATGAGATGCACTGCAAGGCATACCTGACCATGCTTGTTCTGGTACTCTGTTCATCACACTCTTTGTAGGAGATCTGTTGATCACATAAATAGCACATGCAACTACTTCTACTCAATACTCATTAGACAAGTTTCTTCCTTTCACCATGTTCATAATTGTCTTGTTCTTTCTCTATGCTACACCATTCTGCTGTAGTGTGTTCCTATTTGTAAACTATATCCTAATTCCATGTTGTTTGTAGTAATCATGGAATGCCTTTGAGTCATATTCTCCACCATAGTTTGACCTCAATACCTTGATCTGTCGATCACTTTGGTTCTTTGCTAAGGCTTTGAATTCTTTGAACTTTGCAAAAGTTTCAGACTTCTACTTCAAGAATTAAACCCAAGTATTTCTATTGTAGTCATCAATGAAAGTGAGGAAGTAACAACTTCCACCAATCGACTATGTCCTCATAGGTTCACACAAGTCTGTATGCACTAGCTTAAGAGGTTGCTTTTCTCTATATGCAACTCCCTTTAGAAAACTTTCATGGTGTTGCTTTCCCAAGATGCAATTTTCACAAGTACTAGAAGGTTGTTTGATGGGAGGTAATCTTCTGACCATCTATTTCTCTTGCAACAATCTTAAACCAGAAAAGTGCAAGTGTCCAAATCAAAAGTGTCATAACCAATGATCATTAGAACATGCAACTGTAAAACAACTCACCTAACCACTGTAATTCAAAATTAGAGGAAAGAGTTTGTTCCTCGTCATCTGCACCTTTGCTATCAGTGGCTTGCTTGGGGCCTTGTCATATATAACAACTTCTTGACCTTGAAAGAATAACTCTGTATCCTTTCTGTGTCAATTGGTCAACACTTAACAAATTATGTTTGAGACTAAGAACATAATATACCTCTGATATTGCCTTCGGCTCCCCCTGCTTGGTCAAAATCTTGACCACTCCTTTGCCATCTACTACCATAGTCTTATCAGTCCCCAACTTTAGCTTTGTTTTCATAGACTGATCGAAATTTGCAACCAAATCCTTGTTGCCTGTCACGTGGTTACTGTAACCATTTTCTAACAATCACACACTAGCAAAAGGTTCATGCATGGTATGTCAAGCTAGGAACATGGAGTTAGTACTCTCTGTAGTGAAATTAGCACTCTGGTTCCCCTAATTAGCTATCTTCTTCCTGCAATCATGAGCATAGTGACCAAATTTATTGCAATAATAATATCTCACCTTTGATTTGTCAGCTCTTTGATTATTGTTGAAGCTTCTATAGTTGCTTCCACTTGCACGTTCATGCTCTTCTTGGCCATCTTTCCGACTACCATATCTTCCACTTCGTCTTTTTCCTCTCGATCTACTTCTGCCTTAACCTCTGTCTCTTGAAATAGAAACCTGACTCTTGAAAGCGGTCTCTAAAGTGGAATCCTTATTTTTGTCTATCCTTGCCTCATGTGATAGAAGTGATCCCATCAGCTCATCAACTATCAATGATGCTAAATCTTTGGCTTCTTCTATGGCTGCTACCACAACATCTAATTTGGTAGACAGATCTAAGAACCTTCTCAACCACTGTTTCATCTTTAATTTCTTCACCATAAATCTTTAACTAATTTACGACAGTTATGACTTGATTCATGAAAGAATCGATGTCCTTTATTTCCTTTATCTATAGACTTTCAAAATCTCTCTTAGTATTCTGCAACTTAACAACATTGACTTTGGCCATACCTTTATAGTTTGTCGCCAAAGTATCCCATGCTACTTTTGCTGAAGACATGATCATAATCTTCTGGAACACTGCTTGGTCCACTCCCTGCTGAATAAGTTGCAATGCATGTGCATTCTTCTTCTTGTCATTCTTCCATTATTCATTCTTTGTATTATTGACAACTTGTCCTTCTTCTTCTTCGTTCTTAGGTTCTGAAAACCCAAACTTGACATAATCCCAAGCATCATGTGTGTGCAACGTGGTCGCCATATTAATGGCCTGCACATCATAATCCTTCCCTGTAAACCATGGGAATTGGGGCTGGAAATTTGAAAAAAACCATCTTTCTCCAAAAATTTCTCTTTGAAAAAAACCTAAAATTCTCCTTTTATAAATTTTATAAAAAAATAACTATTTCAATAAAACCCTAATTTTTTTTTATTTAATAAAAAACTTAGAATTTTTTTTTTGCAAAAAAATCTTTTTCAAAAAATACCATTGCAATAAAGCCCCTTAATTATTTAAAAAAAACAAATAAACAAAATACTTTTCCAGAAAAGCTTTTTGAAAAATTTCAATATCGTAAAGCCCAAAACCTTTAATTTAAAACCCTAAAAAAATACTAACACTCACACCTTTAAATAGCCAATCCATTGAATTTAAAAAAAATACGTGGCTTTTGTTTAATAAAGCTTCCCACTCAATGAATATGGAGTCAATGCATATGAATCTCACGAGTTTTGTTTGGTTGATTAACGTGCCTCTGGTGAGAATGGTACAGGATAAACGGCATGCACAATCCAGAGCAAGGCGTTAATGCTTTCAAACTTCAAAAAATACAGAACTCGCGTGCATACAAATTGCTTTAATGCGGTTTTCTTTGGAGCCCGATCATGTTATAGCATCATAGGATGGCAACCAATATTTCCTATGCTATTTGGTATTTAATGCTTTTAAGATAGTAACATATAGTACAAATGTGCAAGCAACCAAGATATCTGACTTTCCCTTTTCTGGTTATGGCCACTTCATCTGTTGGATGTATGCATGCATGGGTCCATTTCATACTCCTGGATGGTAGATAATGATGAAAGGGCACGATTGATGTGATGGGAGGGTTTGGTTTAGTTTCAAATTCAAAATTTGAATGTTATTCATAACCATCTCCTGCTTCCCATTTGGTGAACCTATGGATGATGTTTCAAAAGTAATGATGATGGGTATTGCAGGTCACTGCTTTTCAGGGCAGCAAATTTTGCATCAGAGCCAAATTTCATCACGTCATTGCGGACGGGAATTCCTTTTCACAGTGCATGAGCAGTTGGGCAGAGTGTAGCAGAAAAGTTTCCATTTCCAAGAGTCCTCACCACATGAGAACAGTCTTTCAGCAGGAGAATGGAGATCGTGCAATACCCAACCTTTATTTGAGGGCTAAAGAAGTTGTCACTGATTTGATTAGAGAGGCTCAAATTTTTCAGGTTTGTCCCAGATAATTCGCTGCCCTTAAAATATTCAGAAATCAATGCAAGTTCTAGTGATCACTTAGTGGAAAACATTGACATCAATATTGTCTAGAATTTTGTCGAAGATGAATCAAATCCTGAAATATCAACATTTCATTTTATTGAAAAAATAATTCAAGGTTTGAAGGAACGATCATGTGCTTCAACTTGATTTGTAGTAGTTTCCGCACAGTTTTGGAGATGCATAATGAAAGCTTGACAAGTTCCAGAGAATGAGCCCGTTTATTTTAGAGTGCATATTGAATTCAGAGGGTAGGTTAAACCACCATTGCCTCCTAATGGGAATTTCTGATAATTCCAAAACAACAATGAACAGAAAATAATGCTTTGTTTTTAACACAGGAGACAGAGTTTTTCACACACTAAAAAAGACTTTGTATTCATTAACAAGACTGTTGTTACAAAAGATTCTAGGCCAAGTTAAATCCAAAGGTGCTGATGAGCCCCTTGTTGCAGCTGATTAGTGAAACAGAGGAAACGTCAGAGAAACTAAAAAGCTCCAATCGTTCCCAGCTGAAAAACCCTGTGCTTACTGTCACGTTTGCTCTATATTATCATTTTTGGCTTTCACAGTAACCACTAGCGCATCAAGATTGTCAAAATCCCATAGAGGCCGCCAGCATAGTTGACCTTGAAGTACACAGTTCAATGCACAGCCAAAACTCTGTCTCTCTTGTAAAATTAACACTGTTGTGTGTTACCTTACATCTCTTCAATCTGTTTCTCATAATTGGCTGACGGAAAATTTGTTTTGGCGGTTGGACCCCAAAATTTCAGAGCTACAATATCATAAGATCTTGCCGCCTTTTTTTCTGAATCGTATCCACTCCCTTTTCCAGGTACCATCCCATAGATGGGCCTCATACCTACCAGTCCATCTATGTCTTCTGCATATTAATTGGAGGTTGTGCTCCCATATACGCATGCTAAAGTTGGTAGGGTGTTAGTAACCCACTGTAGAATCCATTATAACCACACATCCCTCTTCACCTCAAACATGAAACTCAATATGCAAGCTTTGATTAACAACTTGACAGGGGTATGACAATGGTGGATTCATCAATGCAGGGGTATGGCAAAGGACAGCGCTGCAGTTGAAAGTAATATTTCAATACTCCCCTTTAATTTCAACTGCTGGGTTATCAGCCATACCCAGACATTTCCTCAAAAACTCAAAACTTTTCTGCCCCAATGGTTTGGTCAGAATATCTGCAACCTGCTCCTGAGTTCTGCAGTGTTCTAAAACAATTTCTCCATTGTTTACCAATTCCCTCATGTAATGAAACTTTGTGTCAATGTGTTTCGTTCTCTTATGAAACACATTATTTTTGGATAATGCAATAGCTGAGCTATTGTCACAAAAAATCTTAGTTCATTGTGCTTGCTCTTGGCATAAACTCCTTACCATCCTTCTCATCCAAATTGCTTGACACGCTACTGCTGTAGCTGCCACATATTCTACCTCTGCTGTAGACAACGCTACAATAGGTTGTATTTTAGAAGCCCATGAAATGGCTCCTGAACCCATGTGAAAAACATAACCGGATGTGCTTTTTCAATCATCTACACTTCTAGCCCAATCTCTATCAGTATATCCAATTAAATCTGAACATTCTGAAGCAGTATATAAAATGCCAAACCTTTTAGTACCTTTAACATACCTCAGAATCCTTTTTGCTTCCTGCCAATGTGCTTTGTTTGGCCTCTCCATGAATCTGGAAATCAAACTAACAACATGCATTATATCTGGCCTAGTTGTAGTCAAATACATGAGGCTGCCAACTATGCTCTTGTACAAACTAGGATCAAAATCCTTGTTGTTGTCCTCTTTGCTGAGTTTTAATCCCATCACTGTGGGAGTGATTGCTGCTTTTCTCTCCTGCATATTAAATCTTTCCATCACTTCATTAACATATTTTGCTTGTGAGATAAAAATCCAATTTCCATTTTGTTCTACTTCTATTCCTAAGAAGTATCTCAGCAAACCCATGTCAGTCATTTCAAATTCTTCTTTCATGACTATTTTGAAATTTACAATAAGGTAATCATCATTACCTATGAAAATAACATCATCAACATATAACACAACAATTAGTATTTTACCATCCTTTTCTTTGATGTAGAGGGTGGGTTCTCCCTCACACTTTTCAAAACCATTTTCCAGTAGATAGGAATCTATCCTACTGTACCATGCTCTTGGTGCTTGCTTCAGCCCATAAAGAGCTTTCTTCAATCTGCACACTTTGTGCTCTTGGCCTTTCTTTTCATAGCCTAGAGGTTTTTCAATGTAAACCTCTTCTATTAACACTCCATTTAGGAATGCTAACTTCACGTCCATTTGGTAAAATTTCCACTTGTTTTGTGCTGCTATGGACAACACTGCTCTCATGGTTTCCATTCTAGCAACTGGTGTGAAAGTTTCCTCATAGTCTCTCCCATGTTGCTGCTTATATCCTTTGACAACAAGTCTTGCCTTGTGTCTTTCTATTTTTCCTTCAGCATTACTCTTGCTCTTGTAGACCATTTAACTCCAATGACTTCCTTTCCTTTTGGTAGTTAAACTAAATCCCATGTCTTGTTTCTTTCTAAGGCATTGATCTCCTCATTCATAGCTTCTATCCATTTCCTATCCTTAATTGCTTCTTCGAAATGAAAAGGGTCATCAACATGACAATATAAAGCAAACAAAGAATTCCTACCTTCATTTGTTGCCTCTTGTTCATAAATGTCACTTAAATCTCTAAACTTCTTACCTCTTTCATTTGGTGTAGAAGTGCTTGAAGAAGCACTTGAATTTCCTCCTTGTGGTGTGCTTGGAGAAGCACTTTCATTTCTCCTCAAGGGTGTCTCTCGCTGCCCTTGTGTTGGTGCTGCTATTTGGGGAGGTATTTCAGCCATCTCCTCATCATCTTGATCATGAGACAAAGAGTTTTAACATTCAGTGTTTTCTCTATGCTTCCATCCCAAGCTTCCTCCTCAATGAACTGAACATATCTACTCACAATAAGCTTCTTGGTGGATGGGTTATACAACCTATAATCTTTGGATTCCTCATTGTATCCAATGAAAATACATTTCTCCCCTTTGCTATCCAACTTCTTCCTTAGTTGATCTGGAATGTGTGCATAAGCCACACTTCCAAAAAATTTCATGTGGGTGACTCCTTGCTTTGTCCCACTCCATGCTTCTTCTGGCACTTTGTTCATGACTGTTTTTGTAGGGCATCTATTCAAAATGTGCGTTGCACAGTGTACAGCTTCAACCCAATAATCATTTGGCAAATGCTTTGCCTTTAACATACTCCTCGCCATATCCATAATTGTCCTATTCTTCCCTTCGGCAACTCCATTTTGCTGCGGAGTGTACCTAGTGGTAAACTACTTATGAATTCCATTTTCTCTACAAAAACGTAGAAATTCTTTAGAGACATACTCACCTCCTCTATTATTTCTTAGAACTTTGATATGCAGCCCACTTTGGTTTTCTACAAGTCCTTTGAAATTTTAAAATCTTTCGAACACTTCACTTTTGTTCTTCAGGAAATAAACCCAAGTTTTTCTAGTAAAATCATCAATAAATGTTAGCATATAGTGGCTGCTTGCAAGTGATGGAGTTTGCATCGGTCCACATAAATCTAAGTGGACAATCTCTAAGGGTGCTTTTGCCCTTATGCTTTTCCTAGATGGAAAACTTTCTCTGTGTTGTTTCCCCAAGATACAACCTTCACAAAGGCTACCTGGTTTCTCTATCAATGGTAATCCTCTTACCATTCCTTTTCTATTCAAGAAGTTAAGACCTCCAAAGTTGGGATGCCCAAATCTCAAATGCCACAATCAATTTTCATCTTTTGGTTCGCTTTGGAAAGCCTCTTGTGTCACTGCTGCTATTTCTTCTCCATTTTTTAAATCTGCTTTCATTCTGAGAGGGAACATCCTATTCCTTGTCATCTTCACTTAACCAATACATTGTTTGATGGGTGTTTTATCCATGATGGTGCATACATCATCCACAAAAAAAACATTGTACCCCTTTTGAATAAGCTGTCCAATACATATGAGGTTACATTTCATTCTAGGAACATAATAAACATCTGTTATGGTTTTCTTTTCACCTTTTCTTGTTAAGACATTTACTTCTCCTTTTCCCATAACAGAAACTTTACTATCAGTCCCTAGTGAGACTTGTGACTTCACACTCTGATCTAACATAGAAAACAGGGGTATGTTTCCTATCATATGGTTACTGCAATCAGAGTCTAGAAACCATACATCTCCACTCTTTTCTTCAGCCATATTATAGGCTAAAAACAAATTATCTTGGCTGATATTTTCTCTAGTGAAATTTTCACTAGTTCTATTACTCATATCATGCTGCTTCTTCCTACATTCATTTGCATAATGCCCATATTTTTTACAATAGTGACATTGGACATTGGATTTATCATACCTTTGTCCTTGAGCATGATGTTGTCCACTTTGTTGGTTGCTGCCTTGGCTTTGGTTCTGATTTGGATTGCTACCTCTTCCTTGAGCATTTGCTGGACTATTTCTTCCACCTCTGTTTTGGCTTCTATCTGTTCCTCTCTTGTTTCCTCTGCCTTGACCTCTTCCTCTTCCAAAGAACATCTGGGTCATAAAGGCATGTTCTAGAGATGAGTTTTCATTTCTACTCAATCTTTGCTCCTGTGTTATCAGTGATGCATGTAGTTCATCAACTGAGAAGTTTGTGAGATCCTTTGTCTCTTCTATGGTGGTGACAATCACATCGAACCTTGAGGCTAGGATCCTCAATAGTTTCTCCACAATCATTATTTCTTCAAGAATCTCTCCATGATACCTTATTTGTGTGACCAGACCAATCACATGTGTGAAGAATGAGTCAATATTATCTGACTCCTTCACGCAGAGAGTCTCAAAATCTCTCCTCAGCAACTGTAGTTTTGTTGTCTTCACTTTCTCCATGCCTTGATAGGCTATCTTGAGAGTTTTCCATGCTTCTTTGGATCTCTTGGTTGCTGCTATCCTTGGAAGCACACTCTCATGCACTGCTTGATACAAAAAATAGAGGGCTTTAGAATCCTTCTTCTTATTGCTCTTCAACAGTTCTTTCTCTGCTTGAGTCAAATTATTAAACTCATCTTCATCTGCTGGTTCTTCAAAACCATCCTCAACAAATTTCCATAAGTCTTGGGAAGCAAGCAAAGCTCTCATAGTTATTGCCCAATAGTCATAGTTTTTCCCATTAAATTGTGGGAGCTGAGTATTACAGATACCATGCTAGTGCTGGCTCCAGCCATTCCTGCACTATTGGATTCTTTCTTGACTGAGTCTTCACACTATTGGAGAAGCTGCTGCAACAAGAAATCCTTCCTTTAGCTTCTTTGACACCTTCAAAGAGCCTGGACAAGCTCTGATACCATGATGGGAATTTCTGATAATTCAAAAGAACAATGAACAGAGAATAATGCTCTGTTTTTAACACAGGAGACAGAGTTTTTCACACACTAAAAAAGACTTTATATTCATTAACAAGATTGTTGTTACAAAAGATTCTAGGACAAGTTAAATCCAAAGGTGTTGATGAGCCCCTTGTTGCAGCTGATTAGCGAAACACAGGAAATGTCAGAGAAACTAAAAAGCTCCAATCGTTCCCAACTGAAAAACCACGTGCTTACTATCACGTTTGCTATGTATTATCATTTTGGGCTTTCACAGTAACCACTAGTGCGCCGAGATTGTCAAAATCCCATAGAGGCCGCCATCATAGTTGACCTTGAAGTACACGGTTCAATGCATAGTCAAAACTTTGTCTCTCTTGTAAAATTAACACTGTTGTGTGATACCTTACATCTCTTCAATCTGTTTCTCATAATTGGCTGACAGAAAATTTGTTTTGGCGGTTGGACCCCAAAATTTCAGAGCTACAAGATCATAAGCTCTTGCCGCCTTTTTTGCTGAATCGTATCCACTCCCTTTTCCAAGTACCGTCCCATAGATGGGCCTCATACCTACCAGTCCATCTATGTCTTTTGCATATTAATTGGAGGTTGTGCTCCCATACACGCATGCTAAAGTGGGTAGGGTGTTGGTAACCCACTGCAGAATCCATTATAACCACACATCCCTTTGTCACCTCAAACAGGAAACTCAATATGCGAGCTTTCATTAACAACTTGACAGGGGTATGGCAATGGTGGATTCATCATTGCAGGGGTATGGCAAAGGACTGGCGCTACAGTTGAAAGTAATATTTCAACACCTCCAACATATTTTGGGAACTGTGTATGTAACGGTATTGTCGGGACTACGGCGAAGAAGTTATTGGCACAGGATATCATCTTTGTTGCAACTCTCATCCAAGAGCTCATCTCTTCCTGTGTCACAGAGTTGCAGACTTCATCAAATCTCGTCTTGGTAGCGGAAACGTAGACCCAATTCTTGGAAATTTATGTAATCATTACATTATAATGACATTCATGTCTCCGAAATTTCGTTTTTACGAGATAGACCATGGATGGGGAAGGCCACTGAGTGTACAGGTTGCTTCCTTGAAAGAAATTGGAAAGATGAAGTTGTTCCCCGGAAGAGAAGGGGGAAAGAGTATTGATGTGTCCACAAAACTCCCTCGCCATCAAATGGAAAGTCTAAAACAGTTGCTCAGGGTCATCCCCATGATTGATTGATGATGCTTTGTTCTTTATTAGTGTGCACCTCTTCTTTCTGTGTGCACCTCTTCTTTCTCACTACACATATGCCATGTTTGCGACTAGTTGATTTGTCATGTGAATAAACAAGAATTTAGGTTGAAGAGGACTGCATCCTGAAATCGGAATTCGCCATGTCTCTGCAATGGAATCTAAGGATTCTGGATTGAGATAATATTTATATATATTAACTTGCTTTTCGTTAACGTATCTTTCATTTTAGATTTAATAATTTGTTCTGTGCTTCATTCTTTATTTATATTTTCCAAGAAGTTGATATCATAATTATAATTATTAGATATAATTCAATCTCACAAACAACACGATTTGGTGGGAGTTATTTTTTCTTTAGGATGGTTAAAGTTGCAATTGGATTATTATCATCAAATGGAGCTTTGGAACAATTTTTGAGGTTGAAATGGCAATGGATAAGTGAAACACTAAAGCTCATAACGTTTAAAGAGCAAGGTCATACTTGATGACTATATGAACGTGCAAAGGGTCAATAACTATTGTTGCATAAAAAGTAAAATTTCATTTTAAAAAAAAATAATAGAGGTCATTTATATTGTTATTGAATTGAATATATCATGAAGTTCTCTATGAATTTAATAGAAGATTTATGTTAAGAAATCTTTCCTACATTTAAAGTAGACTTTATATAAATATGTTTGGATATATTTATATGAACATACAAAACAATAAAGAAAAACATAAAAGGATTTAAATAACATCCTTAATCAATAAAGGCTCAAGGGATAGCTCAATTTTTCAAGTTCCCATTGCTAAGTACTTCGCTTATTATGAGATCATGGTGTCAAATCTCTCTGACGCCCTTGGGGTTAGGCCTTGCTAGTTTGGCCTATGGGTAGATCCTTTCGGGTTGATCTACCTAGATTTTCCCGTGGATGTAGTGGTCACTCAATGTCCGTGAACCGCCCTTAAAAAAAATGTACTTAATCAATATTATAGTTCCATAATACCTACATATGATTTATTTAGATCAAACAAGTTGATGCAACCATTGGACCAATGATGGAAGATGGAAGTGAATGACTCATATCTTGGAAACCCAAGACTACTATATTTTGTAGTTACATATGTCAAATAATTATATATTGATAAAATATTCACTAAATAATTATATCTTTTAGTATCGTGACCCATGCTATTGGGATATTAGGAGATCGGGTTTCCCATGTCATGAGATATATCGAGTGATGTAGCTGCGAGTAATTTTTCCTCATGCCCTTCAACTATCTATCATCTGTTTCTCCTTAGCATGCTTCATGACATCTAAAATGTTTTTCATCAACCCACTGGAACTAATTCCTAAAATTTGAAATTACTTTCATATCTATTATAGGACATCGAAATGTTGGCTCATTGGAATATCACAGATCCATGCACCTCAAAAATTTCTCTGGTACATTTCTATCATAGTATAGATAGAATGCCAATTTATAAATACTCTTTAACATTAGTTAACATTACCAAATATTGAATTTGGCATATTAAAAATTTAGAGGTTAAACACATTTATGAAACACAATACAAAATTTCTAATATGAGTTGTCTCACTAGGCAGAAAATTTCAAGTCCTGGTAGAAAGAAAATATTCCCTTTAACTAAATTTTGTTCCAAGGGATACCGGGATATAAAGTGTCGAGAGATCAGGGTATTAATTATCAGGGATTTCTTAATTCACTACTCTTAAAAGAGCCTCATCTCGATCTAATATGTAGAACCTTGCTAATGGAACCTTGAAATATGGGAATTTCAAGAGATTGAGATATCTGGTTATGGGTGTTCAAGTATCGATTGATCGGGGTTTCAGAGTTTCAAGAGACTAGGAAAAACAACTTTGAATTAAAATAACTTATGTGTTTCTATCCTGAATCTAGCAAAAACATTATGTAATACACCTATTACTTGTTAATTAACATTTTGGGAGTTGGGTGTTGAGTTGTCAAATTTTAAGATTTAAACATTAAACATAATTCAAATGACCCAACCCTATATTTGAACTTATCTGTAGAACCTTTCAACACTGGAAACCTTTGTCTAATCAATGACCTATGCTAGAATTATCCTTCTACTTAGTTTCTTAATTCGACCTCAATATTACACAATAATGCATAAATTACTTAGAATTCTATCTATAAAGAAATAAATACACATGTGACCATGAGTTAGGAGATAGTCCAATCTTGTAATATCAAAGCATGTGAAGAAAAAAGGATCTCACTCAAAATTATACTATGTATTAACTCAAATAAAAACACATCAATCAAAGTGGGTCATACATTACTCAAAGGCATAAATACACTACATCATTGCATATGTACATAGAATTTCTCTGTAATATTTGTCTACCATTAATATCTACTCCTCTTGATTTTCGAGATTAAATTCACTAGTTTATCTTGACCACTCCCTTGGCCTAATTCAACATAGTTTGGGCCTTTGTTTGTCCTAGCCACACACTTCAATCCATTCCTGATGTCTTACATAAATAATTAGAATATGAATCTTCCATATTATAACAAATCTAACAAATCCATAAGCTCTACAATTGATTACTGTAATAACTCTTAACTCTAACCTCTTATGGATCAAATTTATCTTTTAAATGTTATTTATACTCATACGAGGATCTTATCTTCTTACAAAAAATTCACCTTCTATAGTGATCCTAGCTTGTAATCTTAAATACCAAACCAACATTTAAACAACGCTTACATTATGGTTTGAATAGACATATTCCTAACCTTCTAATATAAATTAAGATAACCCATTTCCTTTGGTAAAGGTTTATTCAACTTTATAGATGTCAATATCTGGCTTTTAGGAGATTCTTCTGCACCATTGAGTAACCCTTACACAAACCCTCCAATGCTAATAGATTCCAATATGTCCATTGATGGAGCGAGAAGTCCCCATCATATGTTGATGGTGTGTCGAAATTCAAGTGATGGGGAGGTTGGGTATTGGGTGATAGAGACAAGTAGGAATTCGAACCAACCTTGCTGCTAACATAACATGATATTCCTATTAACTAATGAGAATTTTCACAACTAGCCATAGTATATCAACCACTAAGCAATCTAGTTTTTGGGCCATTAGGATATTAAATGTTGGGAAATTGAGGTATAGGGTGCTGAGTATCAGAAGGTTGGGACCTCCTTTATTGTACTTCCCTCTCAATACTATTGTAGCCTAATAAGGTTTTGACATGGAAAGTTGATGTGACATGATAGTGTAGTATTTTTTGACGTGGCATTGTATAGTGATGACATGTGGAAGGAAAGTGCCACCTGTCATTTATGTGGTAAGTTGAAATGGAATTGTATGATTGCAACATGTGGGAATAGAAACATCCACATGGAAATTGCAAGGATGCTTACATGGCAATTGGGGGATGGATTCTTAAATGGCCACAAGATAATTTTAAAAAACATAAAAAGTAAACAAAGTAATTATAATTTTCAACATGGCTTCTAGCAATACCAAACTGAAATTTAAATTTTACATATATTTTGGTAAAATTTATAAAAAATTCCAAATAGTATAAGTTAATTGAAATCAAAACAATTTAAATGAGGACTAATTACCATACGCTATGTCACAAATAGGTATAATTATTCCAATAGAGCTATATATTTTTTGACTGGAAAAGAGATTTGAGATTGAATAGTGGGAATATGTTAAATGGTTGTCTTCCATTTTTCACCATCCAATTTTGAGCTAGTGAAAAAATTGTCAATCTCATTCTTGTCTAACAAGTTCTTGCAACCAAGGTATAAATTTGACAGACACCTACCCATTAGTAACTTTTTTATGACAATTTCCTTTTAAAAATTCCCTTCACATGACAATTTATTTTTATTTCTACATATGATTTAAAGATCAGGTATTATTCATTTGGTGTTAATTTTTTATTGTGGGTGAAGAAACATTTTTTGTTGATGCATGTTTTGTATTTTGTTTTAGTATTTTTATTTTTTTTATTTTGACTTTACTATAATATAAACTTCAACTAAGTAATATCACATTTGTATACATTTGATATTACTTTAAAAAGATCAAACATATTCAACTAGATTCATAATGCTAAACTAGCCAATATTTGGTGCAATTATATAAGGTCACTATTTATGTAACTTCAAAAGCCATTTTACAAACTATGCTAAACCATTCTTGAAACATTTTCAAGTATCTTGGTCAAAACCATTAACTATAATGCATTTTTAAGAGGAAAAATCAACCTTAACTTTCAACTTGACAGTTGGACTTAAGTAGGACCTTATAAATAAAAATATAAGTATGTGGTCAAGCATACAAAATGGATTTGTGATAGGGTATAAATAAATGAAATGGATATGAGAGTTTTACTAAAAAATAAAGTTGGGATCCATCCCAGAACTGTGACATTTCATCAAAGCTACCAATATTCCTTGTGGGTTTGAGATTGAGTATTGTGTTATATAACGATGCATCTATGTTCTGTTTTTCATAGAAAATGGTATAGTTTCATTGGCATAATGATGAACATAGGTAACTTTTGATTTCAAAGATGTGAACTCCGGGAACCCATGAAGCTCAATCCAAATCATCATGCATGTTCCACATGATACAAAAAAATTGTTCCCTTTCCACCTATAAATTTTCCAGAATGCTCCCGAGATCTAAGTACATTTACAATCCATTTTTCACTATTTTTGATTTGATTTTGACTAGCTTATTATTTTCCTTCGTGAAACGTTTTTCCCTTCTTCCCACCTTGGGTCCAACCTGTGCTTTCTGCTAAATCTGATGTGTCAACTAGTCTTCAGTGAGTGAGCATTGTTGTCTTTAAGTTCTTCCTCACCTGCCTCATATGCCCATGATATTTCTTTTCTGTCTTTATTCCCTGAGGATTCAGAAGGGGATCCAACTTTCACAAGAGTTTTCTCTCTATGGGATTTTGTTGTCACTAAATCTAGAGGGTCTTCATTGAAATGCACTTCTTCTTAATTGATTTTTGTTTCCCTTAGTGAATTTTATTTGAAAATAAATTCTTCCAAGTTTTTCTTTTTCTTCTTTCTTTCCCGAGTCTCTTCTTATTTTATATCGTATAATGTTCACTCTGATCTCATTCCCACCATTTTATCGTCTAGTTATTTTTCTAAACTCTATTATTATGCAAATACTCGGGGTATTCTTTTATTGCATGCCCTATTTCATAACACACTCGACATCAAAATGAAACATTTTTCATAATTAAGCTTTTAAACCTATACATCTTGGTAGGAAAACCCTTATTAAAATCGATCTCCACACATACTCGAGCATAAGTGGTCTTAGAGAAATTTTTAATTTATGAGTTGCAACAATAAAACTTCCCAATTACATTTCCAATAAAAGTTAATGATGGGAGATTCCAAAGATGCAGGTGGAGGATCACGAGCTTGACCCAAACTAGAGCCGTGGAGATTGACATCGTAATTAGATCAAAGGTAAGAGACTAGGGCTCCAAATTCTCAAATAATATTCGTATTCTCAATATTATAAAAGATGACAACAAAAAAAAACCAAGCTAGAGGGTAAATATTCAGTTCATCAATTAAGAAAGGTTTCCACGAAAAAAAAATCCACTTGTGGAGATCAATCAAATGTGGAAAAAACCCATTAAATATGTGGAAAAAACCTTGATCTGAAAAAAACACACACACAACTAATGCCCTCCTCTTCCAAAGGAACATTAAAGGCAAGAGCTTCTTGAACTACTAGAAGAAAAAGATTCGGATTTCAACAAGGCACTATATGAAACTGTGGCTTCAACTTTTCCTATGAGGAATAATTTTCCGAACGAACTACCATTCCTTCAAGAGAGCTATTTCCTCACTGAATCACAATAGTTCATCATTAATAAGTTAGCTTTGGAAACCACACAATGAGGATCTACGAAAAAAACCGCACAAGAAAAATAGGCAACTAGATAGAGAAAAACACTAGCCATTGCAAAATGTTGCATCATCCACTCCATCATAGGAACCTCGTGCTTCTTACTCCAACTTTTCTTATGGTACTTCAAGAAGTATATATGTTTTTTAAATACATAACTTATTATGCAATAATTATTTATAGGCCTAAGTCTACATTCTCTTGTAGATGGTCACTTTAGATCTCCATTCTCTTGTAGATGATCAGTAAAAGGACAATGATAATATTCATAATTCTCCAGACAATTGTGTTCAGTTATCTACCAAGTCCCATGTGCCTGTTGTGCACCTTCTTTGGAAAGATGATCAGAAAGTGTGTTCCTTTCCTTGTAATTCTGTTGATAAGAAATATTATAAAATTGTGCCTTTAACATCATAATTTCATCCAATAAATTATTGAGTGTGTGAGTGTGACAAATATAAATCTAGTTGAACCAATCAATAACCACTTTGGACTCGCCAAAAACCTTTAGCTATTGACAATCTTTTTCTAATGCAAAGAGAAGAAGTAACTTAAGACTGAAAAGTTTTTAAAACTTCTTTGTGCCCAAACCAAATGTTCCTCTATGGGAAGGAGATAATAAATTGCGAACACTTGAACTCCCATCCGCTCTAGAAGGAAATTGATTTCCTGAAAATTTTTCTGATTTCTCCCAATCTATATGCCCCACCAAATGAGCACATGAATGTTCCATAGTTTATTATGGTTGGCCTCATTCCACCAATTCTTCAACACTTCATTAAAATTTTAACCCTTCCACCTAATACGAATATTTATAGTATGATAAATCATATTTTAGATTCGTGTGGAAGGAAACGATATAAATATGTGATCAATCAATTCCCCATCTTTGTTACATAATACACACCATGAAGGACCCTGAAAGTATCTCCTTTTAAGATTATCTCCCATAGGAATTTTATTTGAGAGTAAGCACCATAATAATAATCTAGATTTTGATTGACTCTTCAGTTTCCATATGAGCTTCCACCACCATAATAGGTCCTCTAACTCCTTTGACACATAATAATATAAGTAACCTTATTTTAGAGTATAAATCCCCAGTTTCGAGTGAATCCATAGCAATTCATCCTCCCTATCTTGAATTCTGACATGTGAATTTGATAAGGCATTTGTGTATTCATTCCAATCCTGATGCCAATGTGCTGGTAAGTTTAAATTTTGAGTTGATAACCAACATTGATCCCAATTGGAAGAATTTTCTGAATTTTCCACTTGATTAAGAGTTTTATTACCAATCTCTTCCGGAAATGTCACTAAATCAAGAGGAAGAATATGCATATCACCACACCTAGACCACAGGTTGATCCCTATGTGAACACACTCACCCGAACCAATTCTCCATGCAAGACCAGAGCCAATGATATTGAAAGAGTCTAAAACAACTTTCCAAATTTTCGATATAGTTGCTCTTCCCTTGATTTTCAAAGAGATCCATATTTTGTAGAGAGTAGGAAAATATATTTCATTGTTACCATCATTATCCAAAGAATGTCAATAGTAGTTAATCACCATCCAACTTTGGCTACAAGGGATTGCAAAAAACAAGATAAATTCTCAATGCCCCATCCTCCCCATTTTTTGGGCAAAGTGATATGATCTCATCTAACCAATGCAAAAGTTCTTCCTTCTTTCGATCCTCACCATAAGTAACCATAACAAATTTTTTGGATAAGATTCAAAATACCCTTAGGAATCCATGATAAAGACATCCAACAAAAAAGATGGCTTCGTAAACATATTTTATAAGCACTAACCTTCATGCACGAGATAATGACCTGTGAATCCAAACTAATTATTTTTTCAATTTTTACTAGTAACCACATCCAATCAGCTTTTGTCTAATCATTTAGGTTCAGATGAAAACCTAGATACTTAGGCGCATCATCGAAATTTATTGATTGGAAGGGGAGTTGGCCGAGACCATTATTGGCTAGATAAATCAATCTTGCGGACAAGACTGATCTCCTTAGTATCAGAAGATAGTCTAACAACAAGCAGACAAACAAATCTATCTTTCTCTAAATATATGTGATTCATAAATAAAAACTATAGAGGTGTTAAGACCCTACCTTAAGTCCAACGCTAGTTTGTAGCAGCCATCCTTCAACCGTCCAAAAGAGTTTCCTTTTGAGAACCTACAATCACAAACAAGAAAACATCAAATAGCACCTACATAGCTAATATCATAAATCATGTCCATTATGGTGATGAAGGAATCCATAAAATAAACCATAAAACAACAGTTTATTGAGAAAAACAAACTTATTTGTATTAACTTTGAAGTAGAAGAACCTTATAACCTTTTCAGCCTTGATGTTGAACAAACTCTTCCCAGGGCCAGAAACAGGAATTTCCTTTACTTTGACAAGCCTTGCACTCTTCCAAATGAGATGTTAGAGATATGCAATCACTCCTCACAAAAACTCAACTAAGAAGACTAAGTTCTAGCAGCATTTCACCTCAAAAATATTCAGCTTTTAACCTACCAAGTAACTAGCCCAATGCTTCATTTTATAGTGCAGAGGGAGGATACAGGTCCACGTATGAAGGGATAGAGTCCTCCTTCAAAGGGATGAGCTCCTCACATCAAGGAGTTAGCTCCTTAAGGTATGGGATGCATTAACCTTAAGGGAGCGAACTTGCCACCTCAAGATTCCTTCCAGAAGCTTCTAGAAATAACTCAAAGTGAGTTTTTAAGAATACACTTGTGCCTTTTTAACTTATATGGGGGTCTGCACCCATAACACAGAGACAGAGCAGTCAGGTGCATAGGAGACATGACCATTATGTGCGGGACTGCAAGTAATGCAAAGAGAAAGTGTGGAACTAGAGTTTTAGAGACTTTTGAGGGCTTTCTCTTATTTTCAAGGCTTGATATGAGAGACTAAGGCTTAAGACTTGCAAAGGAGGAAAGTATGAGTGGTAATGGACTCACACAGATTGCAGAATGTCAAGGTGACAAGTTTTTGTGCAACGGATTGCCCCCTAAAGTGCAAAGTCTGTAATAGATGAAGATAGAGTTTGTCAGCTATGAAGAGTGAAGTACTTTATCATTTCAAGGATCATCCTATGGAAACCCCAGTCATAACCTATAAAAACATTCAATGAAAAATATATATATGTGAACATATCATTGCTGAGGTAGGCATTCCCATACTCAGATTAAAACTTACTAGAAAACTAACTAAACTGTTCTAATACAGGAATGATTTTGTAATACATCAAGAGTATAGACATATCTAGACATAGTATGGGCGCAACCATCTATTTATGAATAGTCTACTGTATAATGGATAACAAAATTCCTCACAGCTTGGATGGTGGAAACTAGATCTAGGGTCTTGATTTTTGCTTCCCGAACTAGTACGATTCTATCCATGTGAATGAAAGTGTCGAAGTCGAACATGGTAGAAACCACTTGATTACCAGTCAATGATGTGAATTGTTAACAAGTGTGAGAGAAACCACCAGTAATGTCAATGGCTCTCAAAGTACTCAGTACAATCCATGAAATATGAATAAATGAGCTGATGTCGAACATGTCATAGAATTCTTTGACCGAAGGTCAATGATGCAACCTATTGTCAAAGGTAAGAAACTTTCCATTAGGGCATGCACATTTCAAGGTACTGATGATTTCTAGATCATCTTTTTAGATAATGAGCTGAAGTCAATAGAAAGCAATCTGTCATAGGCAAGCCCACAACACGAAATCATAGATAAAGTTTTGAAGAAATATATTGGCAAGAACTGACTCAGGGATGGTCAAAATGGATGACAGATATTTTGCAAAGGAATGGTTTGTTTGAAATGACCTCTTGAACACATAACGACACTATAGATGGTTTGGTGACAATTGACCCAAAGTTAATACCCAGAAACCGGCTTAAGACTTTCAATGTGGTTTGATTAACTGTTAGGAAAAGGATTTCCCAACCCAGGTGAACAAAACGTGTCGTGTTCAAGAGTGGTTAACTGCTTTTCTAAAACACAAAGTGTAACAAACAAGTTCATGTTTCTCTCTTTTCCCCCACCATTTCTGGCAAGTACCTCTTTATTTTTGACAAGCTTGAGGAGGATAACATTTGCTTGTTTATAAGTTCATCCTTCGGATGAGTCCAACTTATTTTAAAATTCAAACCCTAAGAAGGAGTGGTTCGTTCTTGTTTAAAATTGAACAGGTCCTTTACTATTAAATTTTAACGAGTCCAGTATAGGAAAAACTTGGTGTTTTTCAAATTTTAGGGAGTTAGAAGAAAAACTTAAGAAAACTCCATGGGTGTCCTTTTTCGTAAATTTGTGTCCCTCAAGCCCGAAAAAGTATAAAATAATACTTGAGAGAACCGCTTGACCATTATGATCAAGGAGTACTTTTCATAATTAGTGGCTCCGATCTAAAAAAGTAAAAAAGCGATTGAAGACACGTCATTTTGTAACCAATATCGAACTTGAAACGACAAAAGTTTGGCGATCTTTTCATGTTTATACGATCGGAAAAGAGATGAACGTGGACCACCTTTTTATTCTGTTTAACAAGTTAAAAGGGAAAAACTCGACAATCTTTTCATATTTTACGAGTCAGAAAAGAGCTTAAAGAAGACTTGTACTAGAGGAACGAGTGGTATAAAGGGTAGCAACTGGTTCCGAAAATAGTGAAACTACTCAAAACATATAATGCTTAAGAGGCTAGCTAACAAAACCACTCATTGCTGTGGTTCCTTAGGAAGGGTAAACAACCAAGTGAAAGCGTATGATCAGCCAAACAGATGGTGGGGCAATGGAATGAAAACAACCAAGGCTCATCTAGCAGAATTTAGTAGATAAAGATGGCAATCACAAGATGTAAAACAAGTATGGGTTCATTTTTACACAATCTTGAACCGTAGAGAACTTTTCTTGGATTCAGTTTCATGTTTAACCAAGCTTGAAATGAAAAAGTATGCTTGTTATGAGTTCGCATGCCCCCAACACAATGACTCAAATCGAGGTACATGCCCCGCAAGCTTCATTGCATTCAACCAGGTGGATGGAATGAATGTTCACTTTTGAGATCTTGGAAAGGGAGTTGTTTGATTTTTTAATGAGGTTGACATAGGAAAAGAGCTATCCTCAAAACCCTTGTTTCATTTTTTAAACGAGCTTGACACAAGACAAGGAATTATGCTCTAGACCCTTGATTCATTTTTTAATGAGCTTTAAACAAGACAAGGAACTATGCTCCAGACCCTTGATTCATTGTTTAATGAGCTTGACACAAGACAAGGAACTATGCTCCAAACACCTTGTTTCATTTTTTAACGAGCTTGACACAAGAGAAGGAACTATGCTCCTGACTCCTTGTTTCATTTTTTAACGAGCTTGGCACAAGACAAGGAACTATGCTCCACACACCCAGTTTCATTTTTTAATGAGGTGGAGACAGGAGCAAACTATCCTCGCAACATCTAGTTTCATTTTTTAATAAGGTTGAGATAAGAACAAACTATCATCGCAACATCCAGTTTTGATTTTTTAACGAGGTTGAGACAAGAACAAACTATCCTCGCAACATCTGGTTTTAGTTTTTAACGAGGTTGAGACAGGAAGAAACTATCCTCGCAACATCCAGTTTCATTTTTTTAACGAGGTTGAGACAGGAAGAAACTATCCTCGCGACAGGTCAGGAATCAGAAAACGATTGTAAAACTTGATATGCAATTTCAAAGGGACTCGAAGGCATCGCACCATCAAATGAATCCACCTCAAAATCGAAAGGTACGATCTGAGGATCATCAAAAGTAACAGTATTCCATGAAATCATATGAATATTTGCAATAGAAGGTGATACGTTAGCAGGAGGAAAGGAAAAAGTTCCCAGTAAACCAAAATCTTTACTCAAACCTATGCCAACGTCCTTGTAAGGGATAGTCATTTTACCGACGTGCTGAACATTTTCTGTAGAGGCTGGGTCAGATGAGAAATAACTCAGTTGGTCTATCGTAACGATCTTTCCGTTATGAGGAAACTTAATAAGCTGAAAGACCGATGAAACAATAGCAGTCTAGCATAATACCAACTACGACCTAGGAGAAGGTTGTAATCTAGAGGGGCATCAACCACTTCCACATCTAGATTTATAGTTTTGCCTTCAACCCCTATAGGTAAATCTTCCAAACTACCAAAAGGATGGAACTTGCGGCCATTAAAAGCCTTTAGAATTGTTGGAGACTGATTGAGTGTGAGAGAACCAAGTGATCTCCAACACCGGATCGACATAATACATGTGGAAGCCCATTCATCAATCACAGTCCAAAAGCAAGGTCTATTTTTGACTAACAATGGAATATGGAAAACCATTTGATGAGGAAGGCGGGATGTACTATTCTCTAAATTGAATATTATTAGGTTCGAATCCTAAATATTGATAGCTCCTATAGCAGACAATAGTAATTTATGTTGTTCTGGGCATGATTGCAGCACTTCCAAAGTCGACATTGCTGAAGGGGAAATGGCTAAGTCTTCAACAATGTTATAATTCCGAGCAGCTCTCTCATGTGGATTGAAAGTTGATTTCCGAAATATGCTTTTAACAAGCGGTTTGATTACTAAGTCAGGGTTGGGTTTCTCAATCTGAAGTGGACCGAAACTAGGAGGAGGTGAAGTTGATGTGTTTGAATTAGAAGATTCTGCTTCTTTACCATCAACAGGATGTTTACTACCATAATCTTGCGATCGCGTCGCAATCCTGACATGAGACATCATCATAATGGGTTATTCTGAGGTATTCGAGGAAAAAGCAACCACTTTACTATCTTGAGTAGGAGAAGGATCCTTCAAGACAACAGGCAATTGAGAACCTTTAACGAATTTTGAAAACTCTACTCCGTATGGGCATTCTTTGGTAAAATGATCCTCATCGCAAATGAAACAAGGATAGTGAGGCTTTCATTTTTCATCAATAGATTCATTTTTATTTGTTTTATCTTTTGAATTTTGATTGCTTTTGTTCTTCCCCTTCTCTTTACTATCGAATTTGGTCGTAGATGAATCTACGACATGGACTTTAGCAGAAACTTCAGCGGAAGAATCTCCTTTCGAGGAATCAGGCAAAGTTTTTGTAGGAGAAGAATTATTTGAAGATTTCTTCTTGATTTTAGTACTAACTAAACCAATAATACCATCAACGGCATGAGACCCTGAAGGAGGTGTAGCTTTTGGAAGATTAGGGATGTTTCATGTAAAGTACCTGACTGTGTATAAACGAGGTCAAGGTACTGAGCCTAAACAATGACTTTCTCTTCAGTGACAACTCCTACCTTAGCTACATCTTCAGTGATTTTAGGTAACAATGATTTAACGAACCATTCTGCTAAAATTTGATCCGGAATAAAAACTTTCACTAAATGCCTTCTACATCTCCATTCATGAATATGATCAGAAATATATGTGGAAGTGGATTGTTTTAGTGAAGTTAATAGTTTCGTGCCATTGTTGTATCTAATAGGCAACTGAAAATGAGTTAAAAAAGTAGTGGCTAACTAACTGAAATTATAAAAAGAGCCTCGTGGTAACTCAATGTACCATTTGGCAGCAAGACCAATAAGACTTCTTTGAAAAAGATGCAATCGAATTGAATCATCAACTATTGAATTAGATGCACACCAGAGGTGATAAGTCATAACATGATTTGACGAATCCTCGCCTGACTTACCCTCGAATTTTAGGATATCACTGGGCAACTTATTAGGCATTGGCGGCCAATACGGAAGATAGTAAATCAGATCATTCATAAGGCGTGACAAATCAGGTAAATCAAAAGTTGCAATAAATGGTAACTGACGGTTAGGTTCACGAAAACCTTGTGTAATGAGACCAGCTCCAGGAGGAGGATATCCAAGATAACCTGGAACCAGATTTGCATTAGGAATGTTATAACCTCCTAGGAAACCAGGATTAAACAGACCAAACTGGGGTTGTTAAGGGTGTTGATAAGTATAGCCAGGATATGGTTGATATTGATAAACTGGATTTTGTATAGTAGGACCGGATTGAAAGTGTCCCTGGTATGGTTGACTTGTGACAATTGTACTTGGAAGCTTGTCCTGCAGGCGTCTCGACCGAAGTCTGGACTGTAGGTCCTGAATGGGGCACAAAGACTTGAGGAGTTTGCACTGATGTAGGGATAGTAGAAACCAGAGCTACAGATACTCTAGAAACAAATGTGGTAAGCTGAACAGAAAATGCAGTAGTAGTTCGAGGCAGAGTCTGAGATGAGCTAGGCCCAGGCTGCTGAACTAAACCAGGTGCAGAGGTTTGAACCGTAGATTGGTTAGGTTGTTGGGTTGAACTAGAAATGAAAGGTTGTCTAGGTTGATTAGGTAACTGCACATTAGGTTGCAAAGTCTGTTGAGTTTGAGACAGATCCCACACCATATTCAATCTAGGACTCATAAGAGGTTGTACATATGGAGGAGCATAACTTGGTTGAACATAGGGTTGATAATTAGGAGGTACATTTCTAGCTCCTTGTAAAAATGATTGACCAGAAGGCGGTTAGAAACCTTGAGTTGGGTACTGACCTTAAGGTTAATAACCCTGAGGCATGTACTGAATCTGGAGTTGATAAGCATCCCGAGGAATATACTGAGTCTGGGGTTGACCTTGGGGTATGTACTATCCTAAAGGTTGGAAACCTTGAAGTAGCCCTCCAGGCGGAAACTGACTACCTTGGGGTTACCCCCTAGGCGATAACTGACTACCTTGAGGTTGCCCCCTAGGCGGTAACTGACTACCTTGCCCCCCAGGCAGTAACTGACTACCTTGCCCCCCAAGAGGTAACTAACTACCTTGAGGTTGAGGATTTGGAATACAACCAGACATCATAAAAATCTGCTCTGCATTCAACGTTTTAGTTCCATTATTACCAGGTGATAACTGATGTTCAGTCGATCAAGGTGTTGCTCCTTAAAAAGTACCAGAAAGTGACTGGTACCTCAAAGGAACAGTAGGACTGCCATACAAAAATGTTTCTAGTGATTGGGAAAACACAGATGACTGTCTTGACATGATTGATCAAGGATAATAATCTCTGGGTGTAGGATGAAAATAATCACAAGAAAACAAAGAAAATTTCAATAAAACCACCTAAAGTCTCTAAAGAAACAAACAACTGAATCACACACCTAAAAAATCTAAGAGTTCAAACCACACACAAACAGTAACTTCCTATACTAAATACACTAGTTGGTGATGAAATCCAACGTCGTAGAATTTTAATACGGAAAGGGCGGTTGGAACAGTTACCCCAACAACCTGCTTAATGAAACAGACTGCCACAAATTTCTTCACAAAACCATCTCAAGTGAAGAGAACCCCCCAGAGAGTCCAAGTGAGTTTAGTTGATGTCTGCTCCAGGTACAGTGGGACCCGTCCTTCACCGTCACCTTAGGAAACAATCTTAAGTTTATGGACATTAAGGTTACCAACAACAACAAATACAACTGGGGGAACAGTCTACGATCCGATCTACGCGCAAGGACAGAGTAACAAAGCTCAATCCCCTTGAAGGCTCCTCGACATGATCAATCTGAGGTTTACCAACAAGTGACCCCAGGCTCCTCGACAATGGTTAATCCGAGGTTTATCGTTTATAATACACACAATTCTTCTATCTTTCCCAATGAAACAGACTTGATTGTCTCAAAGGTTCGGACATGATCTTGTGATTGACTCCTTTAAGAGAAGCTTCTCAGAATGTATCAATTACAATTGGATTTATTTCCTACCGCAAGATATAGCTATTTGTTTGTTTTAACTATCTTGGAGAGTTAATTACTCCCTACTCCAAGATACTAGCCTAAGCTATATTGGTGATAAGAGCCCTAGAAATAAAAAAGATTACTAGATCAATTTTAATTAAGCGTTGCTTTTATGGGTTGTTCCTTAAGTCAATAGGTATAGAAATGAAACTTTGATGGCGTGAAGACTGTACTCCAAAAACACTAAAAAATGCACCTAAAATGATAAACAATTCATTTTTTCTTTCAATGAATTTCTAGCTAAAAGAAAGAGTTCGAGAATGCAATTCTTTGAGAAACAAATCTTTCTTTCAACAGAAAATCTTTTTGTATTTTTCAATAAGAACTCAAAATGAGACTACTAATTAATTCTCACAAAAAATCCCTTTCTCTTTTCAAAACTCAAAACTACAAAAAACAATTTTCTTCAAAAGAGATCTACAAGTTCTAGAAAATAATCAAAACTACAAAAACTAATTTTGAGATCTAAAAACCTAAAAAAAAACCTAATTGTATAGAAGCTTCAATTATTTTTGAGGACGTTTTACTTAGCTATTCAGTAAACTAAGGATTCATTCGTTCAGAATAACAAATCAATCAAAAAACATCCAGATATATTTTCTTTTGGAAAAATGAAATTTAAAACTTCTAACCAAGTTCGTTCAAAGATTTGCAAAGAGAAAACTAAATCTATTTCTCACAAAGGACAGATTTCACAACCAAGTCAGACTCATAAAGAAAATGAAAAGACACCAGGGTAATCTAAGTTTTCTTAGGATTTTGATCTTTGAGTCACTACAGAGACCAAGTGAAAACCATTCCAGACATGCAAAACTTCTAGAAAATCATCTAAAACAAAAACACCAATGGAACTCACTCACAAGGGATTTTTGACAGGACGAATGTAGATCTCGGTAGACACTAAAAACCTTAAATGAAACCTAAAATTAACTGGAAGAAAACATTTTAGGTTCTTCAAAAACATTTACAGGGTCTGCAGGATTCCAAAAGAACTAGATGCGGTACCGCTCTGTGTACTAAAGGATGAGTGCGGAGATGCTCACACTGTCTGCAAAGAGAAAGTGCAGTCCCCTAAAAACTTCGAAAAAAAACAAAAAATAATATATATCCTAAAAACTACCCAATCCAACACACATCAAGCAAAAACCAGAAACCAGAACAAGTTTCTCAAGTCAAAGACAAAAGAAAACCAAAAAACAAATTCAATTCCCCAGTAGAGTCGCCAATTTGTTGGCCAGATAAATCGATCTTGCAAACAAGACCGATCTCCCTGGTATCAAAAGATAGTCTAGCAACAAGCAGACAAACAAATCTATCTTTCTCTAAACATATGTGATTCATAAATAAAAACTATAAAGGTGTTAAGACCCTACCTTAAGTCTAACGCTAGTTTGTAACAGCCATCCTTCAACTATCCGAAAGAGTTTCCTTTTGAGAACCTACAATCACAAAGAAGCAAACATCAAATAGCACCTGCATAGCTAATATCATAAATCATGTCCATTATGGTGATCAAGGAATCCATAAAATAAACCATAAAACAACAACTTATTGAGAAAAACAAACTTATTTGTATTAACTTTGAAGTAGAAGAACCTTACAACCTTTTCAGCCTTGATGTTGAACAAGCTCTTCCCAGGGTCTGAAATAGGAATTTACTTTACTTTGACAAGCCTTGCACTCTTCCAAATGAGATGTTAGACGTATGTAATCTCTTCTCACAAAAACTCAACTAAGAAGACTAAGTTCCAACAGCATTTCACCTAAAAAATATTCAGCTTTTAACCTCCCAAGTAGCCAGCCCAATGCTTCATTTATAGTGCAGAGGAAGGAGGTTACAGGTCCACCTATGAAGGGATAAAGTCCTCCTTCAAAGGGATGAACTCCTCACATCAAGGGGTTAGCTCCTTAAGGTATGGGATGCATGAACCTTAAGGGAGTGAACTTGCCACCTCAAGATTAGTTCCAGAAGCCTCTAGAAATGACTCGAAGTGAGTTTTTAAGAATATACTTGCTTCTTTTTAACTTTTACAGGGGTCCGCACCCATAACACAGAGACAGAGCGGTCAGGTGAGCAGGAGAAATGACCATTAGGTGCAGGACCATAGGTAATGCAAAGAGAAAGTGCGGAACCAGAGTTTTAGAGACTTTTGAGGGCTTTCTCTTATTTTCAAGGCTTGATATGAGGAATTGAGGCTTAAGAATTGCAAAGGAGGAAAGTATGAGTGGTAATGGACTCACACAGATTGCAGAATGTCAAGGTGACAATTTTTTGTGCAACACCATAAGTCATCTCATCCTTGGAACACCCTATTGCAGATATAGTGGATTGTGATGATTAGTCTCCATGCTTGTGGCCTTGCAAAATAAACTAAGCACCTATTTAAATGCAACAATATCCCTATGAGAATCATTAATAAAAATGAGGACATCATCTACAATTAGTAGAAGAGTCAGAAAAATATCGCCTGCCATTGGAACACCCTTCAAATTGCCCCTTCTCCTAGCCTCACTAACCAGTCTACTAAGTGATGAGCACCAGTATTCTTAAGAAATTTCTATGAAGTTCAACTTCCCATGTGTGTCTTGGCCATGATGCTAACTTCTATAATAATGATGGAAGTTTTCTTTGCTTCCTTGGTCTCTTGGGAAATGACATGTATCTTGGCGAATGCATCCTCCTTCATTTCCAATTCTTGGTATAACTAAGCCATAATCTAAGTAGTCTCACCTCTTTCCCATTATCCAATTGAATCATTTTGTCTCCTAGTTGCATGTTGGCTTAGTGAGTCCCAACCCAGGTTCAGAGTTAGTTGCGCCAAACAAAACCCTACACTACTGGTCATTTTGGCATCAACCCACTTAGCGCGGACTGAAGTCTCACCCAAAGCAACATGGGGGGGTGTTGGAACTAAGTTTCTACATCCAGAGATCATTGTGTTGTCTTTTTATGTCCTAGATATGCCTTTGTGAAGATCTCTAAGCCCTTAGGGCTTAGCGTTGTAATTTCCTTCAAATGGCCCTTAGACCTCTATGAAGGTCTACGATTGGCTTTTGTGGACCTTTAGCTGATATTTTATCTACTTACGTGCATCATAGACTAGCCTCAGATCGAAATCCACACATGTTTCCTTAATTTCTTAATAAACTTAACAGAAATTATTATAACCTTCACGTAAATACTTAACATGCATTGTGTTCATTTAAAGAGATTCATCCAATAGATTCGTGCATCAATATATTATTAATTCATAAAGACATTCTTTCATAACAACATATATCGTAGACATGAACAACAAAGATAAGTAGATAAAACACACTAATTTCTTCTACAATCTTCTTTATTGATCTTTAGTATCAAGTTACAGAGTCAAAAACTTCCCTGTGCACTTAGCTGCAAGGGTCTACACACTTAGCTACAGACGCTACTCTAGGGCTCCGTGCACTCAATTATATATCCTTTTCCTCCTCTAAGAATTACTTCTCTACTATATCTCTCGAAGACTCCATTCATCATACCCATAAACAAAGACATAGATCTGCCTTAGACTCTCTAAGACACACCTATTTATACAATCCCATGGTCCATGGACCATGGGTAGATCTCAAAACCGACTCAACTTTATATAGACAAGGGTGAAAACCCTTTTTGACTCCTAACTAACTATACGCTTTGTATCCACAATTCATGGAGACTTTACATCGTTTTATGAAACTTTACATCAAAACATGGGTTTTTACCCCAAAACTGACCCAAGGGACCCCATCCCAACATTTCATAAGATGGACTCTACTCTTGTCCCAATCCACTAGAATAGGGGCGAGGGAGAATTGTTATCCAACAAAATGATTCTATAGTAATAGAAAAAAAATGCACATGTCTCACTTCTTTTATAGCTATGCTAACTTTTGTTCAAACATATGCACCTTCTCCTTCAAGTGACAATTCTCCTCTTTAATCTCTTCATTGATGGCCATTGTATCTTCCTATCCCTCTCTCTTCCACATTGACTTTCCTTTCTCCTTGAGTACTAATAGCTTTTCAAGGATTCCAAGGCTCCTATTCTCTTTGCATGAATGACATGGTGTAGCATATATAGAAACTTGTAGTCTAGTTTTTCTTCGAGTTCTTAGTTTTGTGACTATAGTATTAATATGGACTCCCAACTAAATCAACATTGATTTTTGATGTACAAACCAATAGTCAAATTCTATCATCAATGAAAATAAAGAGTGCAACTCATCAAAATTCAGTTGGATTTTTTGAAATTTTATCTACTAACTAAGATTAGTTTCTTCTAACATTTATTCTTTGATTTGGTTCCAATTATGTGTTCGTTCCTAATACCTCAAGGTTGAGTTCATCAACTAAATAACTCTCAATAAATTCACCATAAGCCTAGTAATAATACCATCCATATAAAGTCAACTACATGATACTACTATGATTTTTGTTCCCACAACACTATGGTTATCATTAACTAGATGATAAACAATAATGATTAACATGGCTCCATATAGTACTTCTAATGTAATGGTTAAAACATGACTCAATCTAACACTTTTAATGTCAATGATCAAATGAATGAACCACCATGTCTATTGTGAAATTAGACAACAAAATTCGAATGAAGTCCTCTTCCAATTGAAACTCAAAACTATATTTCATTTAAGTACATAAAGACAATGAAAACAATTCCCATTACCACTCTATCAAAAACTTAAAGATAATTAGGTATTTATTTAGAAGTGGAAAAAAGTCTCAAAACAAATTTTTGAAAGTATAAAATAATCATAAAATCAGTGTTTTACTTAAATAATATGTGTAGTTTGATGTTTAAAAACATATGTTTTAATTGGCTTAATGTTATTAATAGATATTTTAGGTTTTTTTGGTAGAAATCAAATGATACAATTTTAGATGAGATTTTAATTTCCTATTGTTTAAAATAAGCTTCCAAATACATAAATAATTCAAACCCATCGAAAAGCTTTAAATCATTCTTATTATACAAATTAAAAATCTCAAATTGTTGTTCGTCTGCGGTAGCTCAAGTGGCGATGTCTATGGAATAAAATCTCACCGAACCGGAGATCTTGGGTCGAATCTTGTACTACCCTCCCCCATTGCTGGGTAAGTAATGTACATGTAAAATAAAAAATAAGAATCCTACAAAGCTTAAGAAAAAAAGAAATTAATCTAAAATTTCTAAATCTCGATTAAATTTTATACATATTACCATACTCAAATTACTACTCTAAAAAATCTCAATGTTCATACCAAACCTGTAGAAAAATACCAAAATATTTAAAAAAAACAATCATAAATTCAAATATACCATGACAAGCTGCAACCATTTGTATGTCTTGGATTTAAATATATAGCTATATGCAACTAATATTGTGATAAAAGAATGCAATCATGGATTAAAATATATTGTGACAATCTGCAACCATTTGTATGTCTTGGATTTAAATATATAAATATAAGAAATTATTATTGTGATGTCATTTTGTATAGTATTTATTTTTATGAGATGCCTATTAAACAAATTTTTGCACATAATATAGAACGTGACAGTGGTAGAACTAGAAATCTTAATGGCACTGATATGAACAACTCAAATAGATTTCTCAATTGAGACAAGAAGAGTTGAGGGAAATCTTGGTCGAGCTTTGTTTTTGATAATATCAACAAAAATAAGTTGCTCAACAAGAATGGACTTATATTCCTCTAAATATTTGTACAGTAACATAGTATATTATTCTAAAATACATGAGTTCTAATAGTATGTTACAAAATTATTTCAATCATCTAAATTGTAATCATGAAGCATTCCTTGGGATCACAAATTTGGAAAAATGAAGTTCTTAATCCAGCGATTCTGCTATGTTTTCTACCATCTGGGTTTTTGCTGTTAGATCAATTGTTTGATGAGCATTATCTCTAAGCGGGTAAGTGTTTTGGGTTCCAATACTTTGCCTGTAATTATAAAGAAGTGCATACATGGTTTTGCTAGGACTATGTTCTGGCATGGACAATAGTACACAGTGCTACAGTACGTTGATGTATTGCACAATGATTGGGATTGTGTATCCACAGATATGATTCACAATTTCCATCATAGAAGTTACTCCCGCCATGAGTAGAATAGCTGCAGTATATCTTGCTGCGCGTCAGCCTTTAGCTGCATCTAGGTTTGAGTGGCCAGCCATGTACATGGCATGAACACCTGTTGGAGGTACTACACACCTAGGACATTCATTATTGGCACATGCGGACACTTAGTTAGAGCATGGGACTACATGCAAGATCCTTTCTACATAATTTACTCCCTGAATTTCTCCTCCTTTCACTCTGCAACTGGCTAGTTCTCTCTAGAACTGACTGCAGGTGTTGAGTCCTCTCATTGATCACCACGATGGTACATTACCTTGAGATCTTAACCCAGTAATGCTATGTCATGAGCATTTTAACCTATTTTCTGAATAAATCATTCTTTTTGTCCTTTCGATTCTTTTAGTGTTTTTGCTTTGCAAAGCTATGTGTTCAACCTTTACTAGCTAGATTCATCTATGCAGGTTTTCTAACACATTTACATGGTATCAAAGCAAGTTGGGTGCTAGATAAAAGGTGCACCAATACTTTATTTTGCAGATATTATAGCTTGGAGATCAAAGATCGACAAAGAGAATCGAGTTTCCCAAAGCATTGATCCTAACACCATACAACTATCACGAATGGAAGGACCAAATGGCTCGGTACCTTTGTCAAAAAGGGTTGTACAGGATTACCATGGTTGTAGAAGTGGAACCCAATTCAGCCATAGAGAAATCCAAGTACCTCAACCGCATGGATGAGGCCCACGAATCCATATGCATGTGCATCTCCCCAGAGTTGCAGTTTCATCTATCTACCTGCAATACTCCCAATGAGATTTGGAAAAAGGTTGAAGAACTCTACGAGAAATAGGTTGAGATGAAAGTACATCTGCTCGAAGTGGAGCTACTCTCATTGGATCCATGAAACTATGACAGAATTCAAGACTTCTTCACCAAATATAATGATCTATTGCTACAACTCAAGGGTTGTGGAATTGACAAATCCAAGGAGGAGAGTCTCCAAGTTCTCTCTATTATGTCAAAGCTCGGACCAGAATACTTTGTCTTTGTGTCTACATTTCATTCAGTAAGGATTGCAATAGGTAAATCCTACACTATGCCTTCTCTCAAAGAGTTCATGGAGTCCCTCACTTTTGAGCAAGATAAACTCATTGGCATGGGGAAAATCAAACCTCCAAAAGCACATGCAGTTGTTGTGCATGATGGCAACCACAATAAAAATCATGGATCTGATTCAAACCAGAAAAATAAGCAGCAAAAAGACAAGGGAAAAGTGCATTCCCATCCAAAGAAGGAAGGGTACACCAAGCCCTCCAATGACTCCTCCAGCTCCAAAAATGAGAAAGGGAAGAAAGGAGACAAATGCACCTACTGTCACCGAGGATTCCATCCAGAATCCTCTTGAATGAAGAAACAAATTGACCAAATGGCAGAAATCCTTTAGAAGCACAACGTTGGGGACCACATCCCTCAGGGCACCACGAAGAAAACTGAGAATCCACCACTTGGGAAAGGTAACAATTTTCATGCTTTAGTTGTAATTAACTCTTCCCTTGATGCATGGATTATAGATTCCTGGTGCATCACATCATATGGCTGCTACAAAGGAAGTCTATTACTCTTTGGATGCATGCAAAGGACCTCCCATCCTCTTGGGAGATGAATCACCTATTGAGGTCACTGGAAAAGGTAGAGTGGAAATTTTACAAGGAAGCTTTGAAGATGTGCTTCATGTTCCAAAACTTTTAGTAAACCTTCTTTAAGTTTATCAGATCACTCATTCTAGCACTAGAAAGAGAGTGGAATTCACTCAAGATGCAGTGAACATATATGACCTACATAGCAACTCCAAAATTGCAACAGGTGAGGTAAACGATAGAGCTAGATTGTATACATTTTCTGAACTTATTGAATATGAATCCTCCTTATTGCTTACACATGTTGATGATAGTAGTAGGCTTTGGCACGAGATGTTTGGTCACTTAAATTACAGGTATATGCAGCAACTAAGCAAGCATGAAATGGTGGAAGGCTTGCCAAATATCAATTTCTCCAAAGGAGTTTGTGAAGGGTGTGTCCTTGGCAAACATCCTGGAGAAAAGTTTGACACCAGCAAGACTCACAGAGCATGCTCTCCTCTAGATCTAATCCACAGTGATCTCATGGAGCCTTTTCCTCATCCTTCCATCAACAAATCAAGGTATGTGCTTACATTTATTGATGATTTCTCACGATATACTTGGGTATATTTTCTCAGGGCCAAATATGAAGTTTTTGCACACTTTGAAGATTTCAAAGCACTAGTTGAGACACAGTCAGAGAGAAAGATCAAAGCCCTCCAAACAGACAATGGGGGGGAATATGTTAACATAGCACTTTAGAACCTTTGCCTTGAGTTTGGCATATAGTTGCAACACACAGTTCCATACACTTCGCAGCAGAATGGAGTCGCTGAGAGCAAGAACTGATCTCTCAAAGAGATGGCTTCCTGCATGCTGCATGCTAAGTCATTACCTCATAAGCTATGGGTTGAAGCACTTAATTGTGCTAATTACATCCAGTTGAGATCTCCTCATAGGTCTATCAAGGATCGAACCCCCTTTGAGGCTTGGAGTGGCACTAAACTAGAGCTCACCCACTTCCGTGTTTTCGGCTCTCGAGCATGGGCCAGGATCCCCTCTGAAAAGAGGAAAGCTCTTGATCCACAAAGCATTGAGTGCATCTTTGTTGGATACCCTGATGGTGTGAAGGGATACCGACTCCTGATTTCCTCTATGAACAAGCTCATCATTGAGTGAAGTGTCAAATTTGAGGAAAGTCTCTCACATGCACCTCAATTGACACATGCAAACACCTTTTATCTACCTCATGTCCAAGATGATGACTCAGTACACTCAGATGCAGATATAGAGCATGCAGATGCTGAGGTAGATCATGCAGATGCAGAGATAGAGTCTTTAGATACAAATCTAGTGCATGCATATGATGATCCACATCCAAGCCCAGATCGGGCATCCAGCAGTGAATCAACATCCCCTGGCATAAATCAAAGAAGAAGGAGCTTAAGTGAGATATATGCACAAGACCACCCAGCTGCTAGAAATGGTCCTGTGGGGGATAATTCTGATTCGCAGAGGACTAGCTCAAATTTTATTGAGCCTCCTCTTGCCCTCCCTGCCACTAAACCAATGCCATCCTAGCATTGTCATTTGGTTCGGTCTTCTAATCCACAATATTATGCTGAGGCTGTTGGGCATCTGTCTTGGGAGTCTGCCATGGAGGAGGAGTATAACTCCCTCCTCGAGAATCAGACCTAGGATCTGGTCCCCCTTCCTTCAGGAAGGAAACTTATCCGGTGAAAATGGGTCTACAGGACCAAGAGTGTTGCATATGGGAAAATCACTAGACAGAAAGCCAAGCTAGTAGCTAAAAGCTTCCAGCAAGTGCATGTCATTGATTATGATGAGACCTTTGCTCCAGTAGCAAAGATGGATTCCATACACCTTGCGCTTGCCATTGCGGTTTCCCAGGGGTGGGAAGTACATCAGATGGATGTGAAGAATGCCTTTCTTCACGGAGACCTATATGAGGAGATCTACATGGAGCAGCCACATGGTTTCATTCAGGACTCATCTTTGGTCTGCAAACTGAAGAAGTCTCTCTACAACCTTAAGCAGGCCCCGAGAGCTTGGTATGCGAGGATGGATTCTTTTCTCTTATCATACAACTTTGAAAGAGTAAGTATGATCTGAATGTTTACATGCTCAGGACACATGATTCTCTTCTTATCTTAGTTTTGTATGTGGATGATCTCCTGATCACCGACAGCTCGGCTTCAGCCATTGTTGCAGTTAAGAGGGCCTTGCATGATAGGATCTTGATGACGAAGATGGGTCCATTACACTTCTTTCTTGGTCTTGAGATTAGCCAGGATGCCACAGGAATCAAACTCTCTCAAGCTAAGTATGCACGTGATCTCCTCGAGAGATTTCACATGACTGACTGCAAGCCAGCACCGACTCCTTTTTTGTCTAGGGTCCACCTTGAGGATGGAGGTGACACTCCATTAGTTGACAATACTCTCTATTGACAGCTAGTTGGGAGCTTACTGTACCTCACCCACTCCAGACCAGATCTCTCATATACAGTAGGGGCAGTTTCTAGATACATGCAGGAGCTGCATGAGCTACACTAGAATGCTACCAAGTGTATCCTCCGATATGTACAAGGCACCATCACCTTCGGAATTCATTATGCAGTAGGTATTGCATTGAATCTCCTTGGCTTCACAGATTTTGATTGGGCGGGCGACAACATTGATTGCAAGTCCACCTTCAGATATTCACTTAGTCTAAGGTCTGGCCCTATCTATTGGTCGAGCAAGAAGCAGACTGATATTTCTCTCTCTTCAGTTGAGGCCGAGTACAAAGGAGTAGTCAACATCACCATTCAGGCTCTGTGGCTACAACACTTCCTCACTGAGTTGGGCATCCAGTTCCACCAGCCCACTGTCATTTGGTGTGACAACCAGAGCACTCCCAAATTTAGCAGGGATCTATTACAACAACAACGAACGAAGCACATAGAGATCCATATGCACTACATCATAGACTTAGTACATGATCGGGTCATTGATTTGTAGTTCTGTCCTTCAACAGAACAGACTACAGACATCTTCACCAAGACATTCACTGAGTAGAAGTTTCACTCTCTACGCAATCGTCTTGGAGTAAAGGACATAGTTGCTTAGCAATTGTCTTTTCTTCCTCTTTCCTTTTGATTACATTTTATTTTGAGGGGGTTTTTCCCACAAGGTTTTCCCTCTTTCCTCAATTTTAGTACAAGTTGCACTGTATTTTGGGTGACCTATGGCCTTAATTTCCAGGGCCCATTTTCTATTTTTCCCCATAGTAGTGTTCAAGGGGGGTGTTGGAGGTACTACACACCTAGGACCTTCATTATTGGCACATGCGAACACTTAGTTAGAGCATGGGAGTACATGCAAGATCCTTTCTGCATGATTTACTCCCTGATTTGCTCCTCCTTTCACTCTGCAACTAGCTAGATCTCTCCGGAACATGTTGTAGGTGTTGAGTCCTCTCATTGATCACCACTATGGTGCATTACCTTGGGACCTTCACCCAATAATCCTATATCTTGAGCATTGTAACCTATTTTCTGAATAAATCATGCTTTTTGTTATTTCGATTCTTTTAGTGTTTTTTCTCTGCAAGGTTGTGTGTTCAACCTTTACTAGCTAGATTCATTTGTGCAGGGTCTCTAACACATTTACAACACCGACACCGCTCATCATGTGGTCGTGGTTCTGACCGCCAACGTCAAATATCCCCATGATCATCCATGGATGGGAGAGCAAGATACAAAATGAAATGGAGGGCAACACTAGGGGCACATGGAGAGCAGGCACCAGGAGGTGAATCCTCCAACAATAATCATCTTTATTTTAACATCATGCTCTTCACCTCTACTATTAGTGCAAGTGACAACGTCATGCCTGTTGGAACTACTACACCTACATGCAGACTCTTAGTTAGAGCATGCAACTGCATGCAGACTCTTAGTTAGAGCATGCAACTACATGCAACTACTACACATCTACATGCAGACTCTTAGTTAGAGCATGGGATTGCATGCAAGATTCCTTTTGCATGATTTTACTCCTTGATTTGCTCCTTCTTTAACTCCGCCACTGACTAGTTATCTCCGGAACTTGTGTAGGTGTTGAGTCTTCTCATTGATCACCACTATAGTTCATTACCTTGGGATCTTCACCCACTATAGTGTCATTACCTTGGGATCTTTCACCCAGTAATGCTAGTATATGAGCTATGTAAACATATTTCTAATGAATCCATTCTTTCTTCTTTTCAATTTTCTTTGAATGTTTTTGCTCTGCAAAGCGTGTGTTCAATCCTTAACTAGCTAGATTCATCTGTGCAGGTTTTCTAACACATTTACATGGTATCAGAGCCCACAGGTTGCTAGATAAAAGGCGCACCAGTACTTTATTTTGCAGGTATTACAACTCGAAGATCGAAGATTGACAGAAAAATGGAGTTTCCCAAAGCATCGATCCTAACACCGTACAACTATCACGAATGGAAGGACCAAATGGCTCGATACCTTCGTCAAAAAGGGTTGTACAGGATTACCATGGCTACAGAAGTGAAACCCACTTCAGCCATAGAGAAA